>WEZZ01024912.1:3815-24065 GCA_013400585.1 Chloropsis cyanopogon | reverse complement strand
GACTCTTGTACTGCCCAAGGTGTATCCTTTGAAGGGTTTTAAAAAATGTCTACTTTATTCCTTTGACTCTGTCTAGCCTCCGTTCCAGGTAGCCTCTCTAGGCACCAACAGTAACTCCTGTGTTTATCCAGTGCTCCAAGACAGTTCCACTCAAAAGGGGTGTTTTTTTAAATTAAAGTCACAAAGCCCTACTTCTCCCATAACATCACTGTTCACTTCTGGGGACTTCATTTCTGTCTCTTCTTAGTGCAAAGGTGGTCATGTAATGTCAGTGTAATCGACATGTAATTTTGTTGTGGTGGTTCCCTTAGTATTTCAGGGGGTTTCACCCTCTTTTATACATGGAGGAATTGTATTTATCTTATTATTTTTGTTAACTTCTACATCCCTAGTGAAACATAATGATTCTGTTCCCCTTCATGTTGCATCTTGAATGAAATAGCTGTGGTTAGAACATTTTGGTTTGAATTCAGTGTTTTCAAGTGTGTATTTAACACTCTTGAGGTAGAACAAATTGCTTGGGCCCTCAGGCAACTTAGGGCTAGAGACTTTGTGAATTTAAAACAACTTTTTGGGGCAGGCAGGTCCACAGGTGTAAAAAAAGGCATGCTGCCTCTAGGCATGTGCAGCACAGCATATCAGTTATCCAAGGATGTATTACAAGGATGCATTTTTCTTGCTGTCCTTTAAATGGCTTAAGCCACTCTTCTGTGAACACTCTTCATGACTTTGCTGCTCAAATTTGCCTGAAGATGTACTAAAGATACTTAAATGTTCATTTGGTTTTCATCTCGAGTATACATTCACATTGAATAGAAAATAAAGATTGCCAGAGGCCTCATGGAGCCTACTTTTGTGGGACCAGGAAAAGTTCTTCACTTCCAAAGCAGAAAGTAACAGAAACAAAATAATAAGGCAATAACAGGGTTTGTGACACGGGTGAAGTTATTTTAAATGACAGCTTTGCTGAAGCTGTATGAGCATCTTTCAGGGAAAAGTAGCAGAGGAAAAGGATGGTGAGAGAGAGCTGTGGAGGGCAGGAGACACAGAAAACTGTGTAACCACACTCCTAGATGGAGTTGGGACGCAATATAATTAATTGATGTTCTAAGAAAGTTTCCTGTCCTTGAAGTCATGTCACCAGAGAGGAAGGGATATGGGAAAGTGGAAGGAAAGGAAAGATGGCTGATGCTCTCCAGAATGTTTTCCCACAGGAAACTCAGGGGTAGAGAGAAATTTCAGGCCAGAATTTTTGCAGCAGGATTTTTCATGTCTGGGGAGAAGATTTGGACTGTGTATTTAGTTGTCAGATTGTTAGATGAGGGCTTCCATGTGGTAGTTCCATCGGAGCCCCTGCTGTGTTTGGGGTCTGCAGTGTACTTTGAAAAATGCGAGCTCACTGTTATTACATGGAGATAAAATTCAGTATATTTTTATCTACAAAATGTTTTGTGCATTGAATATCAACTCTGACAGGCAGAGAAGCAATTTCTGTGGTTGCTGGTTCTTACTCCCTATTATTAAAGAGAGACACCACCATCCAGAGTTTTACTTACATGACAATTTCTCTACTGAGTAAAGAGATACAAGATATTTCAAATGAGTTGACCTTGCTATAAATAAGCCTAGCTATACCTGAGGAAAACAGAATTACACTAGTTTTGTCAAGCTGGCCATAAAACTGAAATCCTGACTGAAAATACTGCAATTGCCACAGAATGCTGAAATGTCAGCTCATTCCTTTGCAAATCTAACCTCTCAGTAATTGTAAACATAATTTGATGGAAAGTCCATTGGAACAATTTGCTGATCTCTGACATTCTCATTATGTATAATGCTTTGTGAAACATTTTCTGAAATAATCTAGTGCGGAATTTACAGTTTGTTTTGTTTTGTTGTTTTTGTTTTTTTTTTCTCCTAGAATTCTGAAACCTTGTTTGTGAGATTAAAAACAGATTATTTTGAGGAAAAAGAATTGTGACAGTAAGACAAGGCCCTTTATATCACATAGAGTTTTCCTCTATTAACTTATACCTGCTTTCTGTGGTATAATTTCTAAGGTTTTATGTGAACTCCTGCTCCCTGATTCGTGTGTGTCCATCACTAGATGATAGGAGAAAAGTAATTGTGAAGCCTTTGGATTTTTGCAGTGTGGATTCGACAGTGATGGCAGCAATGTAAGACAAATAGAAAGAACAGCACAATCTAAAACAACAGCAGGATCTTGCATCCTCCTGGATGCTGGTTTATTATTAACTGTTCATTTTAAGATGCAGAAAACTGCAAAAAAATTTTTTTTCTTTTTTTTTTTAATGTGTTCATTTTGGTGGCTTATGGCCCATTTTCTAGAACTGTAGAATGATAAAATTTTAACAGACCTCTGGAGATCAGCTGCTCCAAGCCCAGCTTAGAGCAGGGCCACGTTACATCAGATTGCTCAGGGCAATCGTTCAGGTGAATTTTTTCTTATGGCCATGCATGGAAAACCCACAGCACTTCTGGGTTACTTGTTCCAGTGTTTGACCACCCTTGTGGTGAATAAGAATTTCTTGATAGCTAGTTTGAGCTTTTCATGTCCCAGCTTGTGTCTGTTGGCTCTTTTCTTTGCACTCCTCTAACAAAAGCCTGGCTCAGTCATCTCTTCTCCTTCCCCTGTAGTTTAGGGCAGCCAGAGTGTTTCCTCCTCCAATTTCCTCTTCTTCAGCATGTAATTCTCCCAGCATTTCCTCATTCATTGTGTTAAACACATTGTATTATGGCTTATACCTGTAGAGTCATGGTAGGTTTTAGAACAATAGTGGTTTATGAAGATGATCCATGAAGATTTAACCATGTGGCAATGATCTCTATAAATACCTAACTTGTTCATGCCAGGATGGTTACTTACTAAGAGAAGTCACTCTATCTGTGTACACATTATTCTAAAACATTAACAATTTATGGATCTTTTTTGTGACTGCTGTGGTTGCTTTTGTTGCTCAGTGGTGACAAAAATGATAAGAATACTTTATTGTTCCCTGAAACCTTGACCACTGGATGCAGGTTTGATTGCTTCATGTAATTTTAAAGTTCCAAACTGTGTTGTTGCATTTGATTAGCATACAAATAAAGCATTTAATATTTGATTGCTCCCCTGAGATTTTAGGTAACTTTGTGTAACTAAATAGAAAGATGTTTTAATCATAATTTTCGAAGTTTAATTGTAATGCATAAATTATTAGCACTTGTGGGAAAGTAGACATTACTGGAATAAAAAAAAAAAGAAGCCAGGAGAATATAGCTAGCTTTTCATTGTTTTAAATATTAATTCTATGGTACCTTCTTGTATCAGCTGACATACATCTTCAGTGATTCTATTATTAAAATGGAACATCCTTTCCTATTAAATTCAAGGTTGTTTATGAACCCAAGGGTTCATGTTGACCTGTTTAGCAATGCTTAACAGCATCCCTAATACTTCTCTGTTTGTTTCCATAATCTGGAAGTAGAATCATCCTGTTTCTGGCTTATTCCCATATTTCTGTTTATTTTTATCTTTATCAATTACCTGGTGTGAATTACTTCCAGTGGAGTAACTGCATAAGGCTGTCTTGTTCAGTCTCACCTCTCTGAAATAAAAGCATTTAGCTTTTTTAATTTCTTCATTATGCAAAATGATAATAATAGATACTCAGTTTCCTTTTATACAAGAAAGAACACATATATATGTATCTCCAACAAAAAGCTTAGTAAAAGTTAAACCTACAGAAGTCCATTTCAAATGTTTTAAAATACTATTATATAGAATTGTGTGTGTAAAGGCAGGTGACGTGCCTGCCTTTGCAGTACTACTGTGATATTTAAAATCATTCTTTTATAATTCCTTCTGTGACTCAAGGTGATACATTGTTCCTGAGCCTCACTTTATTTCAGAGGAACTGAGGCTCAGATAAAGAGAACGCTTTGCCCAAGTGCACGTCACGGCATTTGTTGAATGGCAAGGGTTTCAATCTGATTTTCCATGCCTATTCCCTGGAAAAACCGTGCTCTCAAAGGGTGCCACCAGCATGATGTCCTGGAGGAGCAGCTCCCCACCCTCTGGGCCTTAGGCATTGCTGTGAGCAGACCAAGCACAGCAAGCGCGAGGTTTCATGATTTTGCTCGGCCGTGAGGAGCACAAAACCCCTTTCCACCTTAAATATTGAAATGGATATTGAAGGAACAGGCCCCGTGCTGCCTCCTTGGCCCAGGTGACAGGAGCAGGGCTTTGATGAGAGGCTGCTCCCAGCCAGGGGCACTCTGTGATTATGCTCTGCCCAGCGCCACGGGCTCGTTGCTGCCGCTGGCGCCGGACCCAGACGTGCTGGTGTCAGAGAAAGCTGTCACAGTGGGCTCTGAATTCATGAATCTCACCTCCACAGCAGGAGGAGCAGCCTGCTAAAGGTTTCCAGAAGGCAAGGAAGGCTAAAAACACAGCTCAAGGATTCCTAGCTGTTTCATTAATTTGGCTGTGTCTCCTCTAGTAGCCAGTGTCTTGTAAACTGGAGTTGGGATCTGACAGCCCAGCTCCAAATCAACAAAAGCACTAAATCATGTCTTAAGTCTCATTCGTTGCATGCTTATATGTTTTACTGAATTAAGGGCTGTAACACCCTTGAAATAGCCACACTTGGCTTCACAGCTCTCAGAAACAATTTCTGTTTTTCAGTTTAATGTAGTGTCTACTACTTGCATGTCGGGAATGATGTTGTTAGAGATGTTGGTTACAAAGTTACATCCAAAATTTCGCTGACTAACAAAAGCTTCTGCATCAAAGAGGGTGTCATCATGTTTTTGAAGGGCATCTTTATTTTTAATCAGTTTCAGCATTCAGAATACTTCAAAGAGAAATATCATGTCCCTTACATGGCTATAATGTAAAGCCAATAGACTAATTAAGAAGGAAGGGAAGAAGGAAAGAAGTAAAGTTGCTCAGCAGTGGCATTTGGAAAAGTTCTGTTAATTCCAGATTTGTTTAGAACATTGTTTTCTACTTTCACAATTTGTCTTCTTGACTTCCTAAAGGGAGGACTAAGTTTTCAGAGGTCTTTTAAAAGGAAATGTCATTTAATGAACCACTTCAGTGAAGTAAGAGTGGATGCTAAGTGATGCAGGCTAATGAGACAATTTAAGGTGAAGGGCTTATATGGCAAATCTCATGCAGTTAAAACAGAGTAAGAACTGAGTAGGAAAAGAAAGGAAAACTTGTTGGAATGATCACATAGGAGATGAGAAGAATATTTCTAGATTGTTCTTAGGCTCATAATGCTTCCAAGAAATATATTCCAGACACATGTTTAGGTGGGAACAAATTTTAACCGCTGCAGCACAAAGATGCTATCCTCTTAGGAGCTGTAGAACAGCAAGGGTGTCTTTCTCAGCTTTAGGACAAGAATTTACAAGGCCAAAACTCTCCTTGATTTACACAGAGTGTCCTGGTACATTCATTCTGGGCAGAATGAATGTGTAATAAGAACCATGACAATGTAATAGGGTAGACCAGAAATATCCATCCTTTGACTAGGAGATGATGTTTGGCTTCTTTTCTTTTTAATAAGCCTTTTATTCTCAATTTTGAATTAATTTTGTTGTTGATCTGTGAGCTATAAAGCTCAAGAAGCTGTAAATCATAAGTAAAACCTTTCAAACCACAATTAATTGCTCTGTGAATATCCTGCCAACATTTTTTCCCCAACCTTTCTTTCTTACCATAAGTTTTTAAAATACCTTCAATAATGTACTAAATTTTGACTGTCTACATGTTGCAGCCACCAATGCAAGGAGAGCTGTAAAGTAAATCATGAAATGGCAGCATCATTGTCTATTTTTTCCTTGAAATTTGTGTTATTTCATTTTTGAGGTTACTGGTTGGGAATTTTCTTTAATGGAAGGCCCTGAACTACTGACTTTTTTTTTTTTTCCTGCAGATAATAATTTGAAACTATTGACATATTTTGCAGGATTTTTCTGCTTTTTAAAGTTCTCCTCTAGGACACTACTGATACTTATTTCCCCAGTGTTGGACTTTCTACAGCTTTCCAGCATCTGGGACAAGCTCAGGCTGCTATTAAATTGGGTCTGCCATCTTCAAACAGTGTGAGCACAATCAGCATTTAGTAAAATAAACATGGCCCCATTATTTCTTAATGCCTTGCTTAACAACTTTAAGATTAGACCACATCCCCCATACTCCCAGTAGGCAGCACTTTAACAGTGAGTAATATTTCTGTCTGCCATAGTCAAGTAATCCCAAATGTAAGTAATTTACAGGCTGGCATTAGGGACTGTTACAAGAGACATATTGTAATATGTCACTGAAAATCAGCCTGCCTCTGCACATTTGATCAACAGCCAGATGGAGGCTTTTATCACATTTATTTAATCTGAAATATACATAGTAATTACAGTGGACCTCTGGATACTCAGTCCTCGTCGCTGTCTCAGGAGAAGGTAGGAAATGAATCTGTCACTTGCAAACTGGTGGGGATGTGACCCCCTTGGTAGAAGCTGGGTGTGTTGCAGCTAGTGGTGCTGACAGTGGAGATCATACTGCTGGAAATTAATGCATGTTGCCAAGTTTAAAAAAAAAAAAAAAAAAAAAAAAAAAAAAAAAAAAAAAAAAAAAAAAGCCCAGAAACCAAAGACTGCATAATTTTATTTTTTTTTTTATGAATACAGAAAGCCTTTAGGAAAGCAAAGACCAATATTACTCTTAGCAAACCCATTACCAATCGATGGCTTTAAGAGCAAACAATCTCTTACTAATAGCTGGGTGGTATTTAACTTAAAGGCATCTGAAAACAACAGGCTTAATGTTCCCAGAGGAGAATTTGGTTAAGATATTGAATGCCATCAAGCATGTCATTATTAAAAGGGGAAAATATTGTTGTTTCCATTAGTACAGGGTTGGCATATAAAGAATGGATAGCTTTCAATTAAACCACAAGGAAAAAATTCAAACAAATTGAAGGTAGATTTATCTCTCGGGCAGGAACTTCACAAATGGATGTTGCCATTGTCACAAAGAATGTAATAAGATTTTGTGCCCGAATTAGAGCAGCTATAGAAGATGCCTCACATATTAACGGTGGTGCTGACCTTATCAATAATTTACCCCTCATTCCTGTTCCTCTGTGCATTACAGCAGGCTATCTCTGCTGATGTCTCTCACACCTCTCTTTCTGAGATGAGCTGGATCAGTCATCCTCTTTTGGATCAGTATCTATGCTAACCACAATATGCATGGCTACTCTGGAGATGCATTGACAGATAAAATATACTATTAACTGCCAAAGAGGCTCTTCTATTACAGTTACTCATACTGAGTAGTCCCATGACAGATTAAATTGCAGTTCAGCCTGAATAAGGTGTCAGATTCTGGCTGTAAGTGGCTGGTTTACTGGGGTGTTTTGATGTCATTATAGGCTTATAATTAGTCTAAACTGATTTGGTAAGAAAAAAAATTAGCATGACAAGCATAAAGAATTCATTTGAACAATAGGTTTTCTTCCACCACAGAACTAAGTTTTAATTAGAGCTGTTCTTCAATTAAATTAAATCTGCCCTTCTCGGTTTTAAAACTCTCATGAACATATTCAGTACAATGTACCTTGTACAACTGTGAATCTGTTGCTGCCTCTCTAATCTTTACCCATCCTTACCTGTTCTCAACTAACTTTATGTGTGTGGTTCTGCCTTACTGGTGACAAAACTCCTCCCCAGCTTCTGCCATCAGGACTAGCTTTGTCTCTTTCCCTCTCTCCTGATCCTCCCCATCCATTTGTTTCATGCCTCTTCTTGACTCAAAATGTGTCTTTCTCCCACTGCTGACTTGTAGTGGTATTTATTATTCGAGGTCTGCAGCAATACTGACTAGCTCTGAGAAGCAATCAGGGAAGGAGGAAGGAAGTTCATGTAATAGATAGCATGGAAAACAAGGTGGCAAAAAAGCCACAATGGAAATTTATTTATTTATTTATGCCACTTTCCAGTGGGCTTAAGCTCTTGGGGCCTCCTTCAGTTAGCAGAGGAAGCTTTGAGCAATCCCTTTAATGCTTTGAGTGATCACTCTCTCAGCAATCTCCTCGTAATTCCTAATATGTATTATGATGATTATGAGTTGCTTTCTCCTGAAATGTGAATGCTAGGACTGCCAGAGACCATCTGAGTCTGGCCCCAGCCCCTGTGGTGGTAGCCAGCAGCAGATGCCCACACTCAGCCAACTCTACAGAGCTCAGGTGCCACATTCCCTTTCCACACGTCCTGGTCATGTTTTCTCCAGCAAATCAAAGTCTGTGGGAAGAGACCAAAAGCCACAGATTAAAGATACTCTAAGAAAGGGAGAAGAAACTGGCATCTCCAGTTTCTGTATTAATGAGAGAATGGTTTATTATTTATATAAATAATTAACTTCTGGTGACAGGAAGAGGAGCTGTGCGCACACCAACTCCCTCTGGTCTCTGGCCTTTTTTGACAAAGGAAACCAAGAGCAGGAATCTTCCTATATTAATTGATGGAAAGTCATCAAAAGAAAGATGACACTTCTGAAATGTGGTTTTTTTCTCCCAAAGTAGGAAGTCATGAAACTCATTTTTCTAGGTAGGGATAGGTACTTTGTTGTTTTTCTGTTTGTTGGTTTGGTTTTTGGTTTTTGGTTTTTTTTTTGTTTAGTTTTGGTTTGGTTTTTTTTAAGTATCTAATAGGTGGATGTTTCTAAAGTTCAGGGTTTTTTTTACTGCAATGAAGGCATTGAGCATTCTGGAACTTCACAAGAAAATGCAAATTAAAATGCTGGAACAGTTGACTCATTCAACTTAACAGGGAAATTTTCATGTCATCTGTGCCAGTTGTCTCTTTCCTTACAGCCTACAGAAGTTATAGCTGGATGGGCAAGTATTTCTTCAAACCCAGAATTGACTTAATTATCCTCTACAGAAAATAAGAGGAAGGCAAAACATTGCAGATTTCAGTTCTTTTTTTCCTAAGACAAAGTCTGAAGCAATTAATGAGTTTATTGACAGCCAAAAATATAATGTTGTCAATAAGAAAAGTCTTTTATGTGCTCTAATTAGAGGAACTGTTCCCTTCAGAAAACTGGAGCTTTTACAGCAGCATGAAGGAAAAAAAGAAGAGAAAGGGTAAAAAAAATCTTAAAAAGAAATGTGTCAATGACACAGGCCCAAAATATGGAACAAGGCTCTGAGGACCCTGAAAAATATTGTTAAACTTTTCATCTTAATGTTGTAGGTATACAGCTCTCTTCTAAGCATTAAAAAAATACATTTACAAAATAAATAGGTATGGGTAATGCTTTTATTCACTTTGTCAAGGGCTACCTACTCATAAATACATATCAGGAGACATTTGCATTTTTCTCTCCACTGAAGGAAGTCTTGGCTTCATGAGAACAACAGGAGCTCTTCGAAAGGAGCTGTGGTTTCAGCTGCTGAAATATTACTGTGGGACTTTTATCTTTCTGGGATGTAGGCTCTTCTTAATAGGAATGTATATAAAGTTCAGTACTGTGGGAAAAAAAAACTTAGAGGCATAATGGGCCAAATGTGCTACTGCCTGAAAAGGCTATCAATTCTTTTGAAGGTTTAGAAGTATTTTTTTCTGCCTGTCTTTGCTATGGTTGATGATGTTCTACTATTAAAATAGCAGTTTATATGTGCTGTATATTAGTACACTGTTTTGTTCTTCTTTGCTTCAGGCACTGAAGGATAAAGAAGCTTGTCACATATTTTAAGTTGGGAATTGGTTAATAACAAAACGCATTTTCAACGAGTTTCACAACCAGCCCCTTTGGGCAGCTACTCTTTGCAATTTAAATGAGGGTGCAGAAAGTTTCTTTTCCCTCTTAACAATAGTTTCACAAGTTAGGCATACATGTATTTTAGTGGTTAGTAGTATATTACAAAAAGAGATTAAAAACACCTGTTTCAGCCTTCCAGGCCATGCAAGAGAAATTGAACTCTGGGGTGCCCAAATTAAGATGCTAAAACGGGTAAATTCTACTCACCAGCATTTATCACAGGCAGCACTACTGCCACTTTTCCTAAGGCAAGCACCTTGTCAGCTATCACTTCAGTCTAACCTCCTATCCATAATATGGTACAATTCCCACTTTAGTCTTTTTTCTTACTGGTGTAAAACCAGATCTTTGAGGTTCTGTTTTGAGGTTTTGGTTTTGAGGTTTTTGGTTTGGGCTTTTTTAGCTTGTTTGTTTTGATTTTTTAAGTTTTATTTTGTTCCCCGACCTTGCAGTGCTGGGACAATTAAATATTTTATAAACCCTATGGCTAGATCTTGGCAATGACATTAGTCTGCATACATTTCAGAACCCAAGTCTGTGCCATAAGCTGCAGAAAGAAATCTCTGGTTTCCATGAGATTGTGCCTCGTGGCTTTTTAACTGAATTACAGAAATACTGCAGTGTGAGCTGAGACAAGAAGGAAGAGAAGCACGAAGGTTGGGCTTTGGGGAAAGGAGAAGAAGGTGAGGAGGCAAGGGCTCAGAGGTTACAAATGCCACCTAGCCATGTGAAAAGCTTCAAACAGGATCTGTGCCACTGGGCACCAAAGTATTTGCAATGGGGAGAAATCTCTAATGAAAAATTGATTCTTGGGCAGAGATTTTGACGGAAGCTTTTGTTTCTATTAGGGCTTTTATAAAGGCATCCTTCCTACACATTGTCTGATATCTAATAAGCTCTGAGCCCCTGCTGCAACCTGTCCTATCAGGTTAGTTATAAGAAAACAAGACTCTTAAGTTCTTTACTGTCTCTTAAAATTTGTTGTAATAGAGCCACTGTTCATAAGTAATTTGAACAGAGTGAAAGAGAATTATCACACAAGCTCTCACCTCCTTGGGAAATTAAGCTGGTATGAAGAAAAAATTCACTGGGGAATGTTTCTAATGTAATTTACATTCACTGATGGACTTCAGAAATCCTCAAACTACTCTCCCCCCATAGTTGTTGCAGTTTGGTCTCTGCTGGTTAGGACACTTCAAAGCAGTGCAGGTTTAGATATCTCATGATCTGAAGGTTCTTGCTAGATTTTCTCCAGAAATCTTCAGTCACCCACCGCTCATTTTCACACTCAGCTGCACTGTTTCAACAACCTTTCAAATAAGACAGAGCTATTTATTTAATTTTTGTACTTTTTGGGTTTTCCCACCCTAAAATGCACATTGCTTTACTGATCTGATTTGAGCAAAGCCCTTAAAACAATAGCTTCTGCAAAAGCATGAAATATTGGTGAGTTGTACTGGGGGTTATAACAAGTCTCTGAATACAAAAGCATCAGGAGTCATTTGAAGAGATTTTTCTGCCATATAAATTGTGACACAGAGCCATGCCACACGATCCCTTATTGGAGCAATTCTGCATTGCAACAGCATTTGATTATTCATGAAATCAGTAAAAGTGACTCTAGGCTGGTGGTTTCAGTACTTCTGTGAGAAATGGGACAGCCCTTTCTTTTCCCAGCCTTAAGGAACAGTAATTTATGAATAATACATATACTTAATAACTCTTCATTTTGTGGATGCTGTTTAAGCTCCACAGCAAATTAGGATATTTCCAATTTTTTGTATAGTAGAAATGGTCAAAACAAATTACTATTTTGGATGCCTCAAAACCTAGGTCAGCTCACGCTCAGAGTGATTTTTTTAAAATTTCAACATATGATCCAGAAATACATATTGATAAAGTTCTGCAAAAGAGAGGGCTACTTGAGCACATATTCCCCAAAATATGCCATTTCAGCATTCACAAATGTGCTTGTTTTGCCTTTGCTCAGGAAAGGGTTATCTGACCCTTTCCTGCAGCCTGCTCAGTCAAGTCAACTCTGCATAAATAAGAGGGAAACTTATGCATGAAGAAACTGAAATTAGGTGAATAATTAACATACACTTTATGCAAAAGCATGAAAAACTATTCCAAAATTTCTCTGCATAACTAAAGTGTGAATTCATATTAAAACATTTGACACTGAAACTTTCTCAGCAGGTCATAAAAAGCTCATATCTACTTGTTTATTAGGTCTAAGGTTTATCTGATGTGTTTCATCTCTTAACAAATGAGTCCTTTTTTTCCCTCTTAATCATTTTAGGAGTGTTATTTAAGTGTGTGTTATTTTATTTAAGTGTATTCACAAACTGTTCACAGTTTGTGAACAAACAGTAACAGGGAAACCCCAAAAGCTGAAAATGGGTACATTTTCACAGCATTGGCAATCAGTACTTTGAAGAGGCTTTCTAAATTTAAGAAAAAAAAAAAAGAGCAAATAAAAGAGAACTGTGAGGTTTTGTGTCACTATGTTTTATAAGATTTTCTTAGTTTCATCAAAGGACAAAATAAGCAGAAAAAGGAACTGATGTCTGAAGATCTAGTCTCATGGCAAAATTGTAATTCCACTGTTTCAGGCCATGACTACTGTAGCTGCCTGTGCTCATGCAGTAAAAACCAGTATGTGTTAAAACAGTAACAGTGTAACCTAATTTTTTTTTTTTGTGGACATAACTGAATTATAAGTATTTATTGAACAGTTGCATACCTAAGATTTCATTTGCTGGAGTTGTGTCTATGGCAGGGTAGGATTTACTTGGTAAAGTCCATGAAACTTAAAACATGAACCTAAAAATAATCTGAATAGTATTCTGCTTTTTGGAAAGCAAACTGTGGAGTGGTCAGTGGTTTCAGGAGCTTTATTGCAGTTGCTAACACTTGTGCCCAGAACACTTCAATGATTATGCATGTTCACTGTATAAATACCTAAAATGCCGAAAAACATAGTTTCCAGCTCCCTGTGTTTCTATCATTCAGATACTGCTCGGGCACATTTTGAAATTGTAATTATTTATACCACGATAGAAAGCCCCAGATCTATAATTCAGTCATGGGGCTTAGGTCATTTCATGAAAGGCAAAAGTATAGTGCATTACTCTGTATGCATAATGCAGACCTTGTTTATATTTAATGCTAGCATTATTTTTCTATGAGGAGACTAGTCACGAGGCATGCTTCCTGTTCAGAATATTGTTTATGTTGTGCAGATTTTCATTTTGAGATGGAAAAAAGGCTTGTTTCCCAAGAAAATGTTGGCCACTTTTAGGAATCTTGCTTTATTTCCTTTTCCGATTTATTTCCAATCTTTTCCTTTCTTTCCTTCCTTTCCTTTTTAGTTTTTAGCAAAGGAATAGTTCATTAGTAATATAATAGTAATAGGTTATGTATAAGATTTTGGGTTTTTTTCTGAACAAACTTCGTTAGCAATACCAACCAATCTAATCTGGCTTTGATTGCAGGGTTGAAATTAGAGCAAAAAATATGCTGCTACTTTTGCAGTCCAATGAATACCTACATTAACTTCAATGTTAAAAAAATTCAGTCCATAGCAGTATTAGAATCTCATTAATCCACACTGATAGGTGGAAACCTTGTGTTTGGGCTGGCTTTGAGTCACTTCCTGTAGTCACAGCAGGTATGTCAGAGGAGGAGTGAGTCAGTCTGTGTCAGAAACACCAGAGGATAAAAACACAGAGATGTATTTATCTCAGTGCATTGTGAGGATTTTTATCTGTAATGTTTATTACAGCTCACAGAGGACATGCGTTGTAAGTCTGGGTATTGAGCTAAGGCTGTGCGCCTCAATCAGCTTTGCAGAAATGCCTGCAGATAAAGTTCTGTGCTAACCCTTCTCGAGATTATGCTCTGCATCAGGAATTATATTATCCCTTAAAAGATCTCCTTTTATTCTTCAGTGTTACTGGCAGCATAGCAGCAGGATCCAGTTTTTAGTGGGAAAACACGTTCACGCTGCTCCTGTCCCAGCGCTGCCGAAAAGCGTCTCCTGCAGGTCACACACTGCAGGGCTTGGGGACATGGGTGGTCCTCAGGGTCTAAATGGGTCCTGTCCTTTTGCTCCAGGGGGGAGCTTTACTCAACATTGCTACAGGCACCACTAAAGGAGGAATTTTCCAGATGGCTCAAGCAGGCTGACATTCCTGTAGCAAGCTGTCACCTTCCATCTTCTCAAGCACGCAGCCACCTCCTCCTCGCTCTGCCCCGAAAACAGAGACCCTGCAAGGCAAGGGAGAGGAAGGCTGAATGCTCCAAGCTCTTGCTTTGGGAAGGCAATGCTTCAGCACTCTTCCTTTCCCCTGTGAGACTGCTGGTGCACAGGATTTGGGGTCCGATTAAATGACCAAAATGGAACCTATGTCCTGCTGGACTGGTGATGTGTACTCAGCGTGGTGCCACCACCAGCAGCACCATGCCAGGAGGATGTGGAAATAGAAGAGGATGCAGGAGAGCTGACTTTATGAGGTGTTTCTAGCTTTTTTGGGGCCAAATACCTATTATTTGCCATCATATCCACAGAAGAGCTATGACCAGCTTCCCTAAAGTTGTCATGGCAGCCAGAAGGGAAAGGTGTGGGAGCTCTAAAATTCAAGCCCTCCCTCATGAGTCCAGTGATTGTTAAGAGCAGAACTGACTCTGTACCAGTGGCCACACCACTCTGTGCTCCAGCAAGCTGGAGAATGTAGTTGCAAAATGCTTCACAGTTTGCAAAAGGAAGGGAAAACAGGATTCTTTTCTTTCATCTATGGAACATTATATTTATATACACACACATTTGTAGATCTTGGAATCATAGAATGGCTTGAGTGGGAAGGGACCTTAAAGATCATCTAGTTCCATGGGCAGGGACACCCTCCATTAGACCAGGTTGCTCAGAGCTCCATCCATCCTTGTCTTGAACACTTCCAGGGATAGGGCAGCCACATCTTCTCCGGGCAACCTGTGCCAGCACCTCACTGCCCCACAGAGAAAAATTTCTCCCTAAAATCTACTCTAAACCTACTCTTAGTTTGAAGCTATTTCCCCTTGTCCTATCATTACATACCCTTGTAAATAGTGTCTCCAGATCTTTCTTGCAGGCTCCCTCCAGGTACTGGAAGGCCACAATTAGGTCACCACAAAGCCATGTCTTCTCCAGGCTGAACAATCCCAATGCTCTCAGCCTTTCCTCATAGGAGAGGTGCCCTATCCCTCACATCAACTTTGTGGCCTCCTCTGGATTCACTCCAACAGGTCCATGTCCTTCCTGTGCTGGAAGCCCCAGAACTGGATGCAGTTCTCCAGATGGGGTCTCAGAAGAGTGGCTCAGAGGGACAGAATCCCCTCCCCTGACTGCTGCCCATGGTGTTTGGATGCAGCCCAGGACACATCTGACTGTCTGGGCTGCAAGAGCTAAAGGCCAGCTCACCCACCAGCACCCCAAGTCCTTCTCAGCCAGACTACTCTGGATCTGTTCATCCCCCAGCCTGGACTATGAACAGGGTTTGCCCTGACCTGAGTGCAGCACTAGCACTGGCCTTGTTACACCTCGTGAGACTCCTATACCAGATGTATCCATACATCTTGCTGCCATATAGCAATCCTGGTCACCAGAATGTAATTATGGTATTATGGAATCACGCTTCCACAGCATTATCAGAGGCCTTTCTATCATCTTCAAAGATTTGCCCTCTTTTATGTGTAAATATTTTTCCTGCCTTTCCCTTTTGCAAAGCAAAGAAGCTGTTTGCAAACTATTTGAAGAATATAAACAGCTCCTACAAGGGAAATGCCCTTGAAGCAGTGAGAGTGGAATGATTGCAGCATACAGTACATGCTAATAACATCTTCAGAGAATTACTATTACTTCATAGCAGAGGCATTTTCATTATAATAGGAACCATGTCATGATCCTCAGATTAAAATTTTACCTTCTACATTTATCTGTTGAGTCAACAGTCACAGGTTACTGGTTCATTGTTAAAAGCTCTGAAGAATTACTCACCCCAAAGTAGTGCCATTTCCCATGATTGTCTCTTTGCAACTTTTGTGACGCATCAGGCAACAGACCAGGCAAATGACCAGCACAGAACACTTGAAGCTGACAATATTCCCAGTGCTCTGCACAGAGCTGGAAAAAGGAAACTGCTGATTCACTCTGCCATTAGCAAATGTGCAGATGACACCAAGTTGTGGGGGAGTGTTGATGTGTTGGAGGGTAGGAGAGCTCTGCAGAGGGGCCTGGACAGGCTGGATCGATGGGCTGAATACAACAACATGAGGTCTAACAACACCAAAGTGTGAGCTGTGCCAGAGGAGGTTTAAGTTGGACATTGGGAAGAAGTTCTTCACAGAAAGAGTGATTGGGCATTGGGATGGGCTGGATAGGGAGGTGGTGGAGTCACCATCCCTGGAGGTGTTTAGGAAGTGACTGGATGGGGCCCTCAGTGCCATGGACTGGTTGACAAGTGGTGTTATTTCACTGGCTGGGCTTGACGATCTCAAAGGTCTTTTCCCGCCCAGCTGACTCTGTGATTGTGTCATATCTATTACAGCTTGGTGTAATGGATACCACACACTGGGTGTTAATCAAGCGTTTGCAGTAAATTCACAAACTGATGCTTGAGCCTGAATGATGAGTTTCAGGTTGCCTGATACCTTTATCTAACCAAATCCATGCAAGCTCAGCCATGTGCAGAGGAACTTGGCACGGCTGCACTTTATCTGCTTTTTTATTTCTGGTGTGAGAGGGTAGGAGTGAGATGAAGAGAACATATAAGGGTTCCCCACTGAGAATCAATTCTATAAATTATGTATTATGCAGACACTATTCTGCTGATGCTATCCGATCCCCAATTCTCACTTCCTTGTTTTTCCTTCTATAAATAGCTATGGCCAGGTTTTCAGTTGTAAAATGATGAGGACAAAGCTAGAAACCTTTTCCATTTAATAACCTCTGCCAAAGAAGAATAGGGTAATATTTTTCATAACTGTGATGTCCTCAGGGTTTTAACAATCTGGGAATACAAGCAGCACTGTGCTGTTGATAAGATACTGGGAGTAAAAGTGGGAATAACGGTGCTGAATATTAAAGAGGGAAATGCCCTATTTTCAGGATGATCAGTATAAAACTTGGTATTGTGAATTTTCCTGTGATTTTTTTTTTCTCTGTGTAGGACCACTTTTGCTTTTTTGTCTCTCCCTCTAGATCCAAACGCTTTGGCTGGACAGACTGGACCTGATCACGCTCTTATAGGAGGAATAGTGGCTGTAGTTGTCTTTGTAACGCTATGTTCTATAATTCTCCTTGGTCGATACCTGGCAAGACATAAAGGTAGGACACATTTAGTGGAAGTTCAGTCACTCTTGGAAGCAAGGCATGATTTCACCTGGGAGTGCCATTCCCTTTCACCTTCCCCCCTCTGCTAAATGATTTGAACAAAAAATAGTTCTCAGACCAGTTATAAGTGGAGTCCCTGTGGGTTTTAACCAGTTTTCCAGGGGGCTGGCCAAGGCAAAGGACATGGAGTTAGTGCATGCCCAAGATCATATTGTAAGTCAGTGATTTAGAGAGACCAACGGCTAAGATTGTCCCTTGGTTTTGGATCTTAACTCCTGATACTTGATTACATGTTCTCATCATGATCTCACAGTTTTAACTACCATATCAATTCAGCAGAAGATATATATGTAGTGAACAAGATTTTTCGTTTTAATGGATTATGCTAATATTTGAAGTATATGTTTAAAAGAGAATATTACAATCCAGTAGTGAGTTTTCAAATCAGTTTATCAATGATCCCTCTGGAATAAGGGGTTCATTCCTGGAGTTAGCTCTACTTTATTATGTGGTTTTACCTTAATAATTCTGGTCCCTTCATTTTCAATCCCCTCTGCCACTAAAGATAACAGGAATGGAGTGACACTGACTTCTGACTTCTCTATGATTTGATTTTGACCTAGTTAGTTCCAAAATCATGCCTTGAGATTTGACCTCTGTACAGCTTGTAGGCCTATTGCTAAAAATCAGTTGATTCCCTTTCCACAACCCTCAAAAAAAAAAAAAAAAAAAAAAAAAAAAAGAAAAAAAAAGAGAATGAGTGTNGAAAAAAAGAGAGTATGAGTGTTGGTATTAATTCAGTAACTCTCATTTTAGATAGGATAATCATATACCTAGCAAACATAAATTGATTAAAAAAATCTTTTCAATTTGATTGTACTACATGGGAGAAAATCAGAATTTTTTTTTAATGAGCCAGTGAAAGTGTGTCTCTTTTGTTTTACATTCCTGAATGAATTGTTGTACACCTTATGCCAGCATAAATAATGCTTTTCACAAAGAGAAATTTGACTATTGTACATATTTCTTCTTTTCTTTCATATCCGTAAAAATAGCTGTGATAATATAATGTGAGTTGGTTTCGTTAATAAAACTGCCTCAATTTTGTAATTCTTGGATCCTATTATGATACAATTCTGTAAAATTAAAGCATAGATACAATCAAGGAAAAACAGAAATACAAATGATCAGTGGCCTTTAAAAAAAACTCCACTTTTATGAATCTCTAAGTCTTCAAAATTGCTTTGTTTTTGATGGATAACTATTTCATGAAATAACCAAGATTTTATCACTTATTCTATAATTGAAAATATATATTGCATATTACAGCAGTTAGATAAAGTGGAGTTTTATTGAAATATTTCCTTAATTTTTTTGTGGATATACTTGAGTTTCTATACATGCCTTTACCAGTGTAAGTATCAGTGTAAATATTTCTCAAGCAAATCAGAAAGTTGAGCACACCTTTATGACGTGTACTAAAAACTGAGTAAAAATATTTTTGGTTCATTAAAAAAGTTGGAGTGCATTGTTTGAAATGTACTTCCTATAATGCAGTATAAAAAAAAAAAAAAAACACCCTCTAATCTTTCTCCTTTTCTCTTCTCTTGTACTGATTCCTACAGGAACATATTTAACAAATGAAGCAAAAGGAGCTGAAGATGCACCTGATGCCGACACAGCCATTATCAATGCAGAAGGCAGCCAAGTCAATGCAGAGGAGAAAAAAGAGTATTTCATTTAGATGCAGAGCTAGAATCTTGGAGTTTTACTTATCAGGCTGACTGCTGGAGAAAACTGGCTATCATTTCTCAGAATTCATTTCTGCCATCTTCTGCTATCTTTATTAACTCGCATACCTGCTATAAGTAGCCAGTTTATGCCAACAATCAGCTGTTGACATCATCATTCTATAATTACAGTATCATGCATAAAACAGGACATTTCTTATTGCCTAAAAATCATATCCACTGCTCTCTTAACATACAGTGCTTGAATATACAGCCTTAACAATGTTAATCATCATCTTAATCCAAGTTTTCTACATATTTAAGTGTTATGCAGCTTTCTTTTCCAGTTTTCTTTTATCATGTCCCTACTAGTATGTCATAGAACAAAATTCATAACAAGTACTATTAGGTAAGGTCCTAATTTACTTACAGAAAATGTTAAGTCTAAGATTAGAGGTTTACAAAGAATATTTTATACCTGTCTATCTATAATTCAAAAAGCAACTTGTTTTTGAAACATAAGCCCTTGGAAACACAAATTGAAATCTGTTTAGTATAGTTTCCTATATGTTTGGATTTGGTGGGAAAAAAGTCCATATTTTGGGGTTTTTTTGCTTTGTTATGTTATGATTTAAATGGTACCTTGACAACAGTGCCATGTTTCAGTGGTAAAAGCATGCTGAACAGCTATACAGATTCTGCAAAGTTAGGTAATAGAACTTCTTTTGAAACAATTTGTCCTGCCCTTTTACTGGCTTTTTGGATCACAAAGATTGGAGAACTTTCTGAGTAATTTATGTTTTTATAATTTATTTGCTAAATATGAACTCACCTGCCTACTCAAATTTGATGTGTTCATGGGGCACAATTGCAAGGCATTTTAGTATCTGTATATAGTGCATATAATAAATTCAATTAAACATTATTTGATACATATTCAACTTTTTTGGCAGTAGCTGTCAGTCACAAGTAAGCATTTTCTAATGTCCATTCTATCCCTTTAGATATGACTCAAAATCAATATTCTGAGTAGATAACATGTGTTAGTATTTTTTTGTCTGTATGTCCTAGCACTGTTCAGCAGCAAACTTTTCTAGTTCTTGTTAATTTTTTCTTTGTTATACAATGGAAGCACAATGTTATATGGAAAGGTAGTTTTAAGCTAACAACCAGTGCACAGCCTCAGGTTTTAAATTACAACCACATTTGATTACTATCCTTAAAAAGTACTATTGAGTTGCTAAAATTCTCAATTTTTAATTTGGCAGTTCCAGAGCTGCTTCTCTATGTTGGTTTGCCAAAAAAAAAAAAAAAAA
>WEZZ01024910.1:112423-137483 GCA_013400585.1 Chloropsis cyanopogon | reverse complement strand
GCGGGCACCGCGAACGCCGAGGCCAGCGGGGACGCCCACAGGGCGCCCGAGGGGGGGCTGCCCGCAGTCCTGGGGCCCTTGGCCTCGGCAGCACCCGGTGCCTGGAGAAGGACGCTGGCAAACTTGGATTGCAGCAGCCCAGCGACTGACGGGGAAAAGCAGAAGAGTGTTTCAGTGGAGGGGCACCTGGGTTTCAGAGGGCATTTCTGGCCCTTTGATGGTTTCTCTTTGAGTTAGGTCTTAGGAGCTTTTAGAGGACTTATCACACTTGAAAGAGCTTAGCTACTCAGAATGGTATGAAATTAGTAGGATGGTTTTTGAGGTAGTGTTGGAAACAGAAAAAGGTTTAATAAAAGACAAAATAACAAAGTTCTTACAGAGAAAAACTGAGTTAGGGGCAAGAGGTTCTTGCTCCTGCTAAAACACCCCACAAAAGCAATTCTTTCCTTCGCTCTCTTCTTTTTCTAGTGGATTACTTAGGTGGGACCTCTTGGCCTCTGTCCAGCTGGACAGCCCCAGGTCTGAGGTGAAGTCCAACAGGTCCCAATGAGGTGGCTTTGTATCAAACTGGGAGAGAAACTTCTGGGCTTTTTGCCTTTTGGAGCTGACAAAGAATAATTCTGTGACTCCGACAACAGGGGGCACATTCCTACAGCCTTTGAAAGGGATTTCAGGAATTCCCAGAACAGCCAGTGGGAAATGTCTGGGTGGTGTGATGGGAACACGGAGCTAAGTGTGACTGTGGGCAGTGCTGAGCCCCACTGACCCTCCAGCATGCCCACAGGAGCACACTGGGTTGTCCCCAGGAAGGGCAAAGGCACAGCCCCACCCCCACTGGGCCATTCCCAAAGGAGCCCCTGATTTAATGTTGGAATCAGGACACCAAAACAGAAGTGAGGTGGCACACGGATCAGCAGGGCTCACACTGGCCCCACACACCTCAGGGCTGTCCCTGTCTGTCATGTGGGCTTTGAACACATCTGAATTAATGGGTTTCCTCCCTCGGGGAGCACCTTCCTGCTGGTTCCCAGAGGTATTCCTCAGTATCCCTATGGAAAGCACCACTGGGTGGGTGCACTGGCTGTAAGGGGCCAAGGTTTGGGCAGTGGGGGAACCTGGTACAGGCTGCCCTGTGCAGGGCACAGCTGGTGGTGCCCACAGCAGACCCTCCACAGGCCACCTCCAAACCAAGCTGCAAAGCTGGTGCCTCTGGGAGATCTTAAAAGGGGAAAAAAACCCACAGGAGCAGGGAAAAAAAAAATCAAAAAACCCAATAACAAAAGAAAAAAAAGAAAAGATCAGTGCAAGCATCAGAGGAGGTGAGGAGATGGGCAGGGCTCTCAGGGCAGGGCTCGTGCTGGAGCAGGGAATGAGAGGAGGAAGGAGTGGCAGGAAGGAACTGCTGCAGACCCCAGGATTTTGCCCTCTCATGTTAAAATTCACCTTTCTTCACACAATCTGTGGTTTCTCACCATACCTGAGTGTCTTTTCTGTCCTTGTGATTTTGAAATGGGAAGCCTTGGGGAGCAGATCTCTTGAGAAGTGTCCATCTTGACAGGTTGCTTCCCAGGGTAATCCAGGATCAAATCCAGGTCGTCATCATCAGCAAGCAAGGAAGCTTTCATGATCTGAGCATGTGGGAAGCCAAGCCAGAACATCAGCAATCCCTCCCACAGCAGCAGCTCACCAAGCTCATCCAAACAGCTCTTCCCACCCGAAAAACTCCTACATGCAGCACATGACCAAACACCACAGCCACGCTGCAAACATTCCAAGGAACAGCAGAGGCACAGCTCAGGCTTGTTGCCTGATGGATGAGGTTTTACAAGCACTTGTTAAATCAGTGCACAGGACTTGTTGGGGATGGGGTGACATCCCACAATAATCCTGATTTCTTAGATCTTAGCTCTGTCTGCTCTTTGTCAGCTTAAAGAATAACTTCTGGTCTATTTGTTAGTACAGACAGAAGCCCAAAAGTGTTCAAAGTTCTGTCCTTCCACAAAAATTACAAAGAGCTGCAGGGACAGGACACAGGGAATGGCTCCCAGTGCCAGAGGGCAGGGCTGGATGGGATCTTGGGAATTAGGAATCGTTCCCTGGCAGGGTGGGCAGGCCCTGGCACAGGGTGCCCAGAGCAGCTGGGGCTGCCCCTGGATCCCTGGCAGTGCCCAAGGCCAGGCTGGACACTGGGGCTGGAGCAGCCTGGGGCGGGGGAAGGTGTCCCTGCCATGGCTGGGGTGGCACTGGGAGGGATTTATGGTTTTTCCCAACTCAAATCTTCTGTGGTACTGTGAAAGAAAAGAATCAACACCAAGTCCCAATCAAGACCAGTTACCCGAAAACATTTTTCTCTACCAAGGCAGAAGGGGCCCAAGGCAGCTGCTCTGATATGAGTTCAGCTTACCCCAGTGCCCACAGGCCAGAGCTCTGAAAGCTGAGCTCTGGCTTTAGGGTGTTTGCTGTCAGCACTGAGCTCTCCACGCATGAGGCTTTCCCCAGAACAGACACGTGGTGTGTGAGCCCAGCCCCAGCCCACGGGACACACTGATCATCACTGGTGTGTAATCACCCTCGGGGAGGCAAAGGCACCCTCGAGCAGTGCTCCCTCCTCCCCTGAGAGGAGCAGGGCAGGGCACTGACCTGCAGCACGTAGGGGTTGATGCCGCGGGTGGACGCGATGTGCGTGGACGCCGGCACTGCCTCCTGCTCCTCGGCCAGGGCGTCCTCTGCCAAGGGCTCCTGGGCTGGCTCCTGGGTGATGTCTGCCATGTCACTGTCCAGCTCCACCACCCTGCCCAGCTGCTCCAGCTCCGGCGGCTGCGGATACAGAGGCCAGGTCACACCCACAGAGCACGGCTCAGCCGGGACAGCCACGGCTCCCACAGCGCCTGTGGGCACTGCCCAGGCTCCACACCGAGGTCAGGGATGCACACACAGAACCTTCAGGGTGTGCCATGCCAGGGAAGGAGCAGTCCCAGAGCGGCGGTGCCCTCCTGGAGTTTTCCCAGCTCTGCCATTCAGTTTAGGAAACTGTTCTTCAGCACTGCAGTTCTGACGTGCCCAGCGAAGGGAGAGCTCAGTGTGTCCTGCCTCCCTCCCCTCCTCCCAATCCCATCCCCTGTGGTACAAACCCCAGAGTCTACATTCCACAAAATCTGCATTTCACATGGCTACTGGCAGGGTGGGCAGCCCTGGCACAGGTGCCCAGAGCAGCTGGGGCTGCCCCTGGATCCCTGGCAGTGCCCAAGGCCAGGCTGGACACTGGGGCTGGGAGCAGCCTGGGACAGTGGGAGGTGTCCCTGCCATGGCAGGGGTGGCACTGGGTGGGGTTTAAGGTCTCTTCCAACCCAAACCCTTCCATGATTCCATGGCTAACTGCTCTCATGGGCTGTACTTTTGCCCAGCTCGCTCTGTGGGACCTGAGCTCCCTTGCACTGGTTTGGTTCCAGTTTAACCATCCCATGACTCAGTTTTGTGTCCTGTGAAAGCCTCATGCTTCCAGCTTCCCAGGAAAAACACAGTACAGACCACTGAAATGATCCAAAAACAGGAAACCTAGGCAGGGAGCATCCTGGGAATCCTGCTCAGGAGCTCAGGAGCACAAGGCTGTGCTTAGCTCTGTAGAGCCAGCCAGCATGGGGTGAAGGTTCTCAGCTGAGACAAAATCACCTGGGGGTCTGTAAGGATGGAACTGAGTGGCAGATGCAGAATCTGAGCCTGGCCCCACGTGTGGAACAGATTTACAAGTCAAAATATGGTTCCAAACACACAAGTTCCACTGTTCCCTTCATTGGGCTTTAATGCAGCAGGCTCCCTTGCAACATTAATAAATTCATTAACATTTAACTTAGTGAGGGAAGACAAAACAAGAACCAAGTCTAGATACTAAATGCTTCTTACAGCCCAAATAATAGTATTACCAGATGTGTTCTGCACCGAGAGTTTGGGAAGTTTTAAACGATGCTATGATGTTTCTTAGGGTTTTGGGAAACCAACTGATGTTTTTCCTAATTGCAGAAACTAAAACCTAAGTTAATATTATGCAAGTCAGAGAGGTTAATGAACCTGGAGGAGTTTTTGCTAAGCACACTGGATTGTGCAAGAATATTTGAAAATATCCGAGATATTGCCAGTATTCCTGAGTGTTTAAAACCTCAGCTCTGGTCCCCCCCAGTCTGAACACGAAGCAGGGAGGGGAGCTGAAGCCGTGCTGTTGGGCAGCCAGCTCAAACGCAAATCATTGAGGATCTACTCCAGCCGAGGGGTGAATGAGTGGGTGTTAATTAGCAGAGGAGCCTGGAGAGCTGGAGCAGCAGCTGGCCACTGCTCTGGGATTCTCCCTGCAGACCCCAGCAGAGCTGGCACCCCAGCCTGCCCCAGCAGCAGCATGCTCTGCCCAGGGAGCAGATGGTGCTTCTGGAATTGCTGTGCAGGGATCAGGGTCCTGAGGGCCCCGCTCACCTGCCTGGAGAGCTCTGCTCTCCTGCCACACCAAGGGTAGGCAGAGGCTCTCACTGGATACCAGGGAGAAGTTCTGTGTTTCTAACACAGAACCACTGAGGCTGGAAAAGCCTCTGAGCCCACCCAGTCCAACCGTGCCCCAGCACTGCCAGGGCCACCACTGACTGCATCCCAAGTGCCACATCCACAGGGCTGTGGAATCCCTCAGGGAGGGACTTCACCTTGGGCAACCTGTGCCAGGGCTGGACAGCCCTTTTCAGGAAGGAATTTTGCCAGTATCCAACCTAAACCTCCCCTGGCACAACGTGAGGCCATTTCCTGCTCCACACTCCTGGCAGGAGCTGTGCAGAGCCACAAGGTCCCCCTGAGCCTCCTGTGCTCCAGGCTCAGCCCCTTCCCAGCTCCCTCAGGGATTCTCCAGCCCCTTCCCAGCTCCCTCAGGGACTCTCCATTCCCTTCCCAGCTCCCTCAGGGACTCTCCATTCCCTTCCCAGCTCCCTCAGGGATTCTCCAGACCCTTCCCAGCTCCGTTCCCTGCCCTGGACACGCTCCAGCCCCTCCAGGGCTCTCCTGCAGGAGCCAGAACTGGACACAGCCCTCGGGGTGTCACACAGTGCCAGCACAGGGGACAATCCCTGCCCTGGGGACAATCCCTGCCCTGGTGCTGTGGCCACACCAGGGCTGGGACAGCCCAGGGGCCATTGGCCTCTTGCCCACCTGGGCTCCTGGCACTCCCAGTGAACTGGATCAAACACTGCCTGTGGATCAAACATTCCTGTGTAAGCTGGGCCCAGCACTGAGGATGTTTTGCAAAGGTTTAAAGCAGTCACATCCAACACAAATATGTTTACGAAGCCAGCATAGAGCCAGCCTTACAAAACGTATTATTTTAATAAAAATAGAGCACATTCTTAAAATAGAGAGCAGACAGTCTTGCACACTAATGGCAGTAAACTGAGTGCACAGCATCACTGTCCAGGCAGGCAGCACACGGCGTTGGCATTATGGGCGTGCATTTAACAGTCACAAAAACAAGGGTTCTTCCAGAAGAGGTGCAAATCTGCCAAACTCAGACTAGAATTCAAACAAGAAACAAGGGTTGAAAGCCTCCCCGCCCCATCCTCAGTCTGAAATGTCAAGTGTCTCAAAGGAAAACAACACGCAGCCACTCGGGCAGAGTTCAGAAGAGTTTCTGTAAGGCTTCACTCTCCAGATTGCACGTTACTCCAACCACCCCCTTCCCAGGCACCAGCTATTCTCCAAATTCCATGTCATCAACCCCCTTTAGCCATTGTTCTCCTTCTACCTGAGCTGGGGGTGCTGGTTTGCCGTTCAGGGCCATCTGCTGGGCTGGCAGGTGCCCTGGGGGTGGCACAGGCGTGGTCTTTAACTTCTTGGTGTCCACTTTTGAAGGGTGATCTTCGTCTTCCTCATCAGAATCTTGCAAGCCATACTTGGAAAAGTGTGCTACCTGTGTTAAGGAGAAGGACAAACATGTCACAGCTCAGAAGTGAAACTCCTGGAAGGCCTGAACACTGGGCAGGTGTAACTGTGCCCTATACAGGTGTCCTAACACACAACTCTTGGGACACCTGCAACAAATTCAGCCTCTCTGCAGATCCGAACCACCTGCTCTAGGCAGGTCTGGGGCCACAGTTTTCACCACAGAACCACAGACTGGTTTGGACTGGGAGGGACCTTCAAGCTCATTCATTCCATGGGCAAGGGTGTTACAAAACCATCCCCAGTGGTATCAGGGACAGTGAAGAAGTAACAAACATAGACTCCATTATTCAGCAGGCATGACAGGTAAAAGCCTCTTTCTTTATTGATTGATCTTCTTCTTCTCCTAGTTAGCTACAGGTGGACCTCACTGGTCATCTACATTTCACATGATTGGCTAATTAACACTTAGCCCTTCATCTCCAACTCCCTAACGTCTCCCAGGCTGAGCCGTGGGAAATATCCTCTTTCTCCTTCTCTGACCAGACTGTGTACCCACACAGGGGCACCTTCCATTAGTCCAGGTTGCTCCAAGCCCCATCCAACCCAACCTTGAACACTCCCAGGAATGAGGAGCTGCTTTGGCGAGGACAGTTCTCACCAGAGCCAAGGGACTCGAGCCAGCTGTCCAAAGCCAGCAATGCCTTGAGTTAGGAATGCTGAGGAGCCTGCAGCCCCAAGGCAGAGTGCTGGCTCACCTTGAAGACCCAGGAGCCCCAGGGCAGAGGGCTGGCTCACCTTGAAGACCCAGGAGCCGGTCTCGGGGCGGTACTCCTTGAAGCGCGCGCCCTGCCTGCGGGACACGGCCTCCAGCCGGCCCTCGTAGTCCATCTCCGCCAGCCGCTCGGGGCTCTTGATCAGGCACCGCGACGTCTTGTCTGTGGGCCACACCCCGTCCAGGGTCACCTCGGCTCGCCTGCAACAGGCACAGCAGGCTCAGGGCTGAGGGGCTGAGGAACCCAGGCAGGGGAGCAGAGCACAGCCCTGGGCACAGCAGGGACAGAGATGAGGGGCTGAGGGGGCAGGGGAGCAGAGCACAGCCCCGGGCACAGCAGGGACAGAGATGAGGGCTGAGGAACCCAGGCAGGGGAGCAGAGCACAGCCTGGGCACAGCAGGGACAGAGATGAGGGCTGAGGGGGCAGGGGAGCAGAGCACAGCCCTGGGCACAGCAGGGACAGAGATGAGGGGCTGAGGGGGCAGGGGAGCAGAGCACAGCCCCGGGCACAGCAGGGACAGAGATGAGGGCTGAGGAACCCAGGCAGGGGAGCAGAGCACAGCCCTGGGCACAGCAGGGTCAGGGATGAGGGGCTGAGGGGGCAGGGGAGCAGAGCACAGCCTGGGCACAGCAGGGTCAGAGATGAGGGCTGAGGAACCCAGGCAGGGGAGCAGAGCACAGCCCTGGGCACAGCAGGGTCAGGGATGAGGGGCTGAGGGGGCAGGGGAGCAGAGCACAGCCTGGGCACAGCAGGGTCAGAGATGAGGGCTGAGGAACCCAGGCAGGGGAGCAGAGCACAGCCCTGGGCACAGCAGGGTCAGGGATGAGGGGCTGAGGGGGCAGGGGAGCAGAGCACAGCCTGGGCACAGCAGGGTCAGAGATGAGGGCTGAGGAACCCAGGCAGGGGAGCAGAGCACAGCCCTGGGCACAGCAGGGTCAGGGATGAGGGGCTGAGGGGGCAGGGGAGCAGAGCACAGCCTGGGCACAGCAGGGTCAGAGATGAGGGCTGAGGAACCCAGGCAGGGGAGCAGAGCACAGCCCTGGGCACAGCAGGGTCAGGGATGAGGGGCTGAGGGGGCAGGGGAGCAGAGCACAGCCTGGGCACAGCAGGGTCAGAGATGAGGGCTGAGGAACCCAGGCAGGGGAGCAGAGCACAGCCTGGGCACAGCAGGGACAGAGATGAGGGGCTGAGGGGGCAGGGGAGCAGAGCACAGCCCTGGGCACAGCAGGGACAGAGATGAGGGGCTGAGGAACCCGGGCAGGGGAGCAGAGCACAGCCTGGGCAGGCAAACTCCTATCAGCTTTTAAACCCAATTTGTGTTCAGAAATGTCAAGTAACTCATTAACACTGTAAACCAAATGCACCTTTGGATTTGTCTCTTGGTGGCAGCCTGCAAGCACAGCAGACTGTCAGGATTCTAAAAACCATCCTTATCTAACACTTACCTATTTAACCCTTCCCCAATGGGAGGCTTTTTTTCATCATCAGGGTAAACAATAACTTCTTTTCTCCGGATATGTACGATCTCATCCAGGTTTAAGTTTGTTAGATTTACTTCTCCTTCGAAGTAAATGGATCCATAACCTGCAAAACAACCCAAAAGGCCACAATTAAGTTGTCTGTGAAAAGTCATGTCCCAGAGAGTCCACGTTCCTGCTGTGCTCCTCCTGTCCCCACCCAGCCCTGTCCTGTCTCCTGAGCAAAGCAACACCTCCTTCCCCCTGAGAAAACTCTGAGGAAGCATTACCAACTTTGACACCAATATCAATGGCCGGGAGAGCTGGGAATGTTCAACCTGGAGAAGGGAAGGCTCCAGGGAGAGCTCAGAGCCCCTGCCAGGGCCTGAAGGGATCCAGGAGGGCTGGAGAGGGACTGGGGACAAGGCCTGCAGGGACAGGAGCCAGGAAATGGCTCCCAGTGCCAGAGGGCAGGACTGGATGGGATCTTGGGAATTAGGAATTGTTCTCTGGGAGGGTGGGCAGGCCCCAGAGAAGCTGTGGCTGCCCCTGGATACCTGGAAATGTCTAAGGCCAGGCTGGAGCACCCTGAGATGGTGGAAGGTGTCCCTGCCCCATGGAATAGGATGAGCCTTAATGCCCTTCCCAAACCAAAATCCCACTGATTATTTTATCCTAAATCCTACAAAACTCTGATGCAAACTGCTCCCAAAGCAAGGGCACTGGTGCCAGTCAGCCTGAGGGTTTGGCACTCAGGCTCTGCAGCTTCAGGATCCCTGGAGCAGGTGTAGCCCAGGGCTCTCACCCGTGCGGCCAATGGTGAAGTCTGTCACGATACATTCCTTCTTGTGGTTGGTCAGCCGGGCCAGTTCCTCCAGGGTGGGGATGGTGTAGTAGCCAGCTCGTGTCAGAACAATCCCTGCAACACAACACTCCCTGAGAACAGCGCTGGCAGCAATGTATCAACACTCCCAGACTGTCAGCCCATTTCTTTTGCCAGCCTGAACAGCTGGAAGCCTCAGAGGAACTGAGAATCGGGGCACCCACAGCCAACAGACACCACAACACCTTCATTCCACAGCCTCCAGAGCACATTTAAACCAACTGCTCTGGCAGGTTCTGCCCAGGCACCAGCCAGGGAGCAGCAGGTGTGCACACTGAAGGGAAGAAGATGTGCAGGGAGAAGAAAAATTGCAAATGCATCAACCCTTGAAAGAAACACTCTCCCAGCTTTAGCAGCCTCAGGCACTGCTAACCAAACTGCAGCTGCTTCTACATTTAACAGGCTTCAATTCTTCTTCATCTATTAAGTCGTCTAGCAATCTTCCTATTTCCCCAAAAGCATTTTGCATCTCCAAGATGTCTAGAGACATTTCTTTCGCACACGTCACCTGCCAGGTTCATTACATGCCATGTAAGTATTACCTGGAAGGATTAACAAATCTTCTCCCTTTACCTTCTCAAGTTTAAAAAACTCCAACACCCATGACATAAAATTGGGGGATAAGACTTAGAATGCTTATTGACTCAGCACATAAAATTTCTGCAGTAGGTAAGAAAGTCAAGACCTGTATTCTGGTGGAAAGAGGAGGGGAAAAAAGCAAAAGCTGAGGGTGTCAAAGAGCAGAAAACTCTGCCTGCAATGCTGCCTGTGCCAGCCTCACCTGCAGGATGCAGCTGGTGCCCAGCCTCGACCTCCTTGTCCCACTCTTCCTGCAGGGAATCCTCCTGGAAGGAGGCGTCCTCGCTGCTGCCCTCCAGGCCGTTGCGCAGCGCCGCGCGCATGTTCAGCGCCACGATGGTGTCGTCCACGCCCGAGTGCGGCTTGTGCCCGCTGCCCTCCAGGCTCTGGGGGATGGGCTTGGCGATGGGGTTGGTGTAAAACCTGGTCACCTCGTGGGCCTCCTCCTCCTCCTCCCGCTCCCCGTCCTGCCTGTGGTTCTCCTCGGGAGGCACCGACAGGAAGAACCTGGCCAGAGGAAGGATAATGTGAATTATTTAGTTCTGAGGGACCAACATTCCAACGTTCCTGTGCATGGCCAGGAGCTGCACTCGGATGACCCCTGTGGGTCCCTCCACACTCAGGAGACTGTGATTCTATGATTAAAATTCTCACACACAAGAGCAAACAGGACCACACCAACTGCAGTGCCCGTGATTATTCCCCTTCCCTCTGCTCCTGCTTGACCACCTCTGCCCCTGAGGCTCCCACTACAGCAAGGACAGTGGTGAGACTGGGACAGTCCCCACAACACTGGGGACTAAGACACGTGCCCTGTGCAGAGCTGAGTGGAACAGGGAGCTCAGGCTGGAGAGAAGCCTCAAAAGGGAATGTAACAGCAACCCCACAGCTCCAAACCCTCTGCCCACAGCACCAGGGCGACCTCACTCCCCACAGCAGCTCTTATTTTAGTTGCTTTCGATAAAATCAACGTGGTGAGCTGGGCAGGAGGTGTTTTCCAGACTCTGATTAAAAGAAAATCAAGGCAAAAATCAGAGTTCAATTGAAATACGGCCACAGGCTTTTTAGAGGAGGTTGGAATTCTGGNGGGGGGGGGGGGGGGGGGATAAGATGTAGCCTTAGAGGTTCCTCACTGTAATCTGTACAAAACACATATACAGAAAATAGAAATATGAGACATGAGGATCAGAGGAGCTCCCTTGCAATCCCCACATCACTGAGGACTGATCAGGAGAGGTTCTTCTCCCCTAAAGTCAGGTTTAGCACTTCCCCCAAGCGCTGGCAAGGAACCAAGGAATATCCAGGAAGAACACACAGTTACCAGCAGGTCAGCTGCTTTCAATGAACAGTGAAGTGACATCCCTGAAAAGAAGTGGCTGCTGTACAGCAGTACTTGAGGGACAGGCAGAACCAGTCTGCATTTCTGAGGACAAAGGCCTGCAGGGTGACTGGCTCACCTGTCCCCATTCTCCGGGTACTCCGACGGTGACGCCAGGTCCTCGTTCTCTCGGCTCACGGGAGAGAACAGGTTGCTGCTGCTGAGGTTCTTCAGAACCAGCTTCTTGATGCTCTTCCTAAAAACACAACACACCAAGGAAAGGAAATTTGGACCTATCCACTGCAAAAATGTGTATTTTGTATTTAATTCAGAAGCTCCAGCAACCAGCTCTAAAACCTGTTCCCACAACCAGGACATATCAAGTCTCTCATAAGAAATCCTAAAATTTTTTTGGGAATTCCATTCAAGGCTCTAGTTTACATAAAGGTGTAAAAAGCACAAGCCAGTGGAAGGCTCAAAGCCCAAGTTCAGCAAACCACAGTGTTCTCTGTTTCCCAAATCAGCTTTTCTAGAAGCACAGAAGGTCTGGCCCATAGGTGCAGGTTCATTTTACAGCAGGGTCACTTTAATCTTTTAGCTCTTTGTTTCTACTCTACTCCAAACATTTCAAAACCCCTTTTCTATTTGACTGCCACTGATGTATCTAAAAACTGAACCCAAAGCTTCACTCGGGCAGATCCATGATTTATTTCTCACAGAAACATCTGTGGATCTGAAACAGAACCAGGGCTGGGCTAAAACCACCAGAAATCTGCCTCCATACTAAGGGCATGAGCAAACCTGATGACACTCCCAGCTCAGGAGCAGGAAGTGTTACCCTGTGCAAGCTTTCCTTGTAAGAATTCCTGAATGACTTTATGGGAGCTTTGCTCCCATCATGGGCTGACCTCATTTTACAGCTTATTTGGCCTTAAGAGTTTAAGCTGAACCTTTTTACCTCCCCTACAGAAAACAGTTCTAGTGCAGTCTTACAGACAACTTGTTATTGTTCTTCCAATGCGAACCAGGGCACAAAATCATGAGATCTGGGGTAATACACAGGAGTTTCCAGAAGGTTCTCACACAGAGACAGAAGAGAAGCTCACTTTGGCATGAAGGCTCCGTTGGACAGGGAGGGCTCATCATCATCCAGCCCATCAAAGAGCTGGGACTTGGCCGAGCCCGCCGACTGCAGGGCCTTGGGCCGCACTCTGGTGGCGGGGCGCGGGGTCAGCTTGTAGTGCGTGGGGGTGGTCAGGGCCTTCTGGGCTGCGGGGTTGGTCGGCTTCAGCCTCTGGAACACAAAGATGGACACTTGGAAATCTCAGGCATGGGGACAGAGCTTTAGGGTGCTCCAGCCCAGGGCCCTGGAAGGCAAAGGGGTGGTAAGCAAAGGGGAAGGAGTTATTGCCCCCAGGTTAGAGGGCTCCATGCACAGCCCCAGCCACCAGCCTGGATCCATGGGCACCCCGGGCTCCAGCTGCCAGACAGGACTCACCTCCGGCCCCTGGAACCTGCCCAGGGGCAGCAGACACTCAGAACCTCCCCTACCACCTCAAAAGCCTGGGAAGCGTTTGTTTTATCATCTTTTGAACAAAGCAACAGGGAAAGGTTTGTCAGAGGCTCTCAGGGATGTCCTGAGCAAAGCACTACAATTATTCCAAGCATTAACAATGATCCATCTTTATTCCCAATCAGCAGCAGTGAGCACAGGAACTCCACAGCCAAGGTTGTGATGCAGGCAAAAGCAGGAAATCATGGAATGGTTTGGGTTGGAAAGTACCTTAAAGATCATGCACTTCCAACCCCCCTGCCATGGGCAGGGAACTTTCCAGTGGAATAAAATCAAGCACTTGTGTGCTGGAGGGTAAAAAGCCACTGCACCACTGAGAGAGCACAGAGGGCAGCTTGCTTGGCTGCTCAGTGTGCACTGAAGTGAGGACAGCACACAGAGCAAAGCAATTTCAACTGTCACCCATGAAATGAGCTCAGTGCTATGTGCACTTACCTCTTCCTTCTTCTTGGGGTCTGACATGGGGTTTCTGAAGAGTGGGGAGTCCCCAAAGGGTGAGTAGGTCAGGCTGTTGAGGTGCTGCTGGAGCACAGCCTGCTGGGCTGCAGAGGCGTTGGGGTCTGTCAGAGCTACAAAAGGAGCAGCACTTCAGTTTTAGAGCTCTGGGGACAGAACCAGGGCAAGGAGAAATGCAACAGCTCCCGGAGCATCTCCTTCCCCCATCAGAGTATCCAACCATATCCACTGAGCTCTCATGGGTGAAAAGCTTAGGGCACAGAGAGCTACAGAGCAGTGGGAAGACCCTGGCCTGCCAGAATATTCAACTAATCCGGCTTCTGAGAGGGTGTGCAGGGAAAATATTTCATGCAGAATTTTGACATTACTGCTACCACAACCATACAGGTCTAGAGTCCCCTCTACAATTAATCCTAAATCTCGTCTCTCTGTCTTACAGCATTTCATTTTAATTCCTATTAAAATGCTCTAAGACTTCACCCCATGAAACATTCAAGCCACCAAAAGCAGCTTAATTCTAATTCCAACGAAACAATGGTGGATGTGGGCATTCCTAAAGAACAACAAAACCACTCTCAGAAGAACAGCTTACTGTCAGGGTCTGCAGGAAGTCAGGAGGAGAGTTAGAGACAACTGGGTCTTATTTTTGTTCCAGTGGCACAGCATTTCTGTTAGTAAAGGCCCTCTGGGCCTCTCCTATCTGGAAGTACTGAAAAAGCCAACACCGCACTGCCCTTACGTTTTTTTGTGCACATCTATTCTTGCTGCCCCAAACTCAATGATGGGAAATGTTATTAATCTTCAAGACAACACTCTAAAATAGGTGCAATTATTGGGCACGTAAAGCAACTTGGAATTCCTTTACAAGCATACACATAGCTAGCAAAACCAGGGTGATTAACACGGTCTGCACTGTGACAGAGAACAGAAGAGGCCCCAAGGAGATGTTCTGTTGTTCCAAGCCCTTGGGAGGGGTGTGCTCCTGTGTTCAGGCACAGGGAGGAAGGCAGCAAGCAGCAGGGTCATGGGCACTCACCGACAGCAGGCTGAGGGGCCCCGAAGCCCAGGGTGGCTGTGGATGTGTTGAATCCTGGGGCTCCGAACGCCCCCGTTCCCAGCGTTCCCCCCAGCTTGGGCTGGGTGTTTCCAAACAAGGACGTCTGTCCTGCCCCCAGAGCTGTGACAGGAGAGCAGGACAGGGGACTGTCATTTACCACAGCACTGTGACGAGTTCACAGGCACAACAAAGAACCAATTCTTTTCTGTACTGCAGGAAACACTCTCCATGCCCTTGGATGCTGCAGGCAGCAGAGCTCTGAGCACAGAGGGCCCCACCAGGGCTGCCCCATTTCTATCAGGCCACTTGGCACTGTGCTAAGAAGCTCCCCTTGGAGCTGCCCTGAGCCATCCTGGCTTGAAGCTGAAACATGCCCACCCTTTCCTGACTCAGTTACAGGCCATGCCCAGGCTGGACCAGCACTGCAGCCCAGAAATGAGCTGGGAAACTGCTTACCTGTTCCAAACCCCGTTCCAAGCCCAGTGCCCAGAGTCCCAGTTGCAGGTTTATTTCCAAACAAGCTATTTCCAGCAGTGTTGGCACCAAAACCTTCAACAACAGAACGAGCAGCTCATTAGAGATGAAAACAAAACCATGTATTCAATAAATAAGCATCACAGGGTCAAAGAGCCCTGCCAAAGTCAAATTTCTCACTGTTTCCAGCAGCACAGGTTAAACTGACAATCAGCAAGAAGGGACTTCACTGGTAATGAACACATTTAATTATAAATATAGCATTAAAGCGGCACAGAAAAATGTTGGTCTGCCTGCTAAAGCTTTTCAGTTTGTTACAAACTTCAAAGTTTCCCAGAAAGGCAGAGCTGACATGATGCTGCTGTATCTGGCAACGGAGTAAAACATGCTGGGGCTTTTTGGGTGCCTGGAGGGAACAAACCTCATTTAATTCTGTTTATACCACACACTCATTTCTCTGACCCTCACCACAGAGCACAGTTCAAGGGCACAGCTGCAGCAAGGCCACCCCAAATCTGCCATGAGCTCAGTTCTACTGCAGATGCATGCAGATGGATGGACTGACGAGATATTTGGATGGACTGATGGATCCCCTCTCAGCCTTCCCTTCTCCAGACTAACCAGGCCCAGCTCCCAGAGTCTCTCCTCACCAGGGATGCTCCAGACCCCAAACCATCTCTGTGGCCTTCCCTGGACCCTCTGCAGCAGCTCCTGGTATTCCCTGAGCTGTGGAGCCCAGAACTGAACAGGACACTCCAGATGAGCCTCCCTGGAGCAGAGCAGAGGGGCAGGATCCCCTCCCTGACCTGCTGGGAATGCCCTTCCCAATGCTCCCCTGCATCCCAGGGGCTCTCCTGGCCATCCCAAGCTGAAAATTCCCTTAAGGACTCACCAAAACAGTGGCACTTGGCCATCTACTTCCCGAGTCAGGGAGCCCCACCAAGAGCAAAGGCACAACGCAGCACATTTCCCTGCGCCAGGGCCTTTGCGCACCTGACAATTCCAACACTACAATACTCAGCATGTGCTCCCCACAGTGTGTGCTCCCCACAGTACAAATTTAAATGGTTGAAACCACACTTTTTTTCCCTGTCCCCAGACTGGAAGGGTGTGTAGGGGTCCCTAAACTCAGAGCAGGTTTGTTACCGAAGAGGCCCCCGCCCGTGGTGGTACCGAACGAGGCAGCGCTGGTCGTGGTGGCTCCAAATCCAGCAGGCTTGTTCCCAAACAGGGTCTGAAAGGAAAACAACAGCAATTTGGAAACCTGGGAGGTTGATACCACAGGAAGTGTATCACTGTTTGGCTGCAGGCAAGGAAGCAGAACTAAAGGCAAGCACAGCTGAGCCCCCCAAGCCCGCCCTCCCATGAGTGGGGGCTATCCCAAGCCACCCACGAGATCCCCCAAAAACAGCTGTTAGGGTCAGACTCAAGGGGCTGTAAGGCACTTTTGCAATCTCAGTGAACCTGTGACTTTTGCTCCACCAGGACCAAAATGACAGAATATCAAAAACCAAGGTTGGTTTTGGTCCATCACACCTTACAACCTGTATTTCCAACCCTACGCTGAGGCACCCCCAGGCTCTGAGAACCTCAGTATCTCCTGCTGCTTTCACCACTCCACACACCGCTTGTTAAAAAAATTACTCTACTACACCTGTTCATCCTCCAGTTTACAGCAAACCACCTGACTTTTGTATCTCAGATCCTAATTCCTAAGCTGACAGAACTTCTGTGCAGTCAGCACCCCAGAACAGGGCTCTGCTTGGTTCTCTCTTCATTACAGAGGCACAGACATACCGAACCACCAACACCAAATCCCGTGTTGGCTTGTCCGAAAAGGCCAGTTCCTGTTCCAAATCCAGTCCCAGCATTTGTATTGGCAGCTGTTCCAAAAAGGCCTCCAGGCTGTGAGGGCTGGGTGACCCCAAAGAGACCCTACAAAAAGGAACCAGGTTAAGGTAATGCTCCCAGGCTTTTCCAAGTCCAGCACTGACAACAACAGATCCAACACACAAAATCAGGCAATAAAACAATGCTACATTTGCCCTCATGCTGGGGGAAGAGCATTCCAGAAGCTTTAGTCCTTCTCCAAGAAATTAGTTACTAAAAGGAAATTTAAAAAAAAAACAAACAAAAAATTTATGCTCCAAGATTTAACGGATATTGGAATTTCCTCATCACTTTGAGCAAGGAAGATAAAAAAAATAATTTCACAGGGTTTTCTAGACGTCACAACAAATTCACAAAAACACAGGGTATCTGGAGCCAAAGCCTCTAGTTACTCAACAAGTTACAACTACGTAGAATCTTTCTGTCACAAAAGCCCACAAATGTTGCTCATTTGTCACCAGAAAAGCCAGGATCTGAATTCCCATAGAAGGCTAATCGTGGAATGACATGATCTGTGTGAAAATGATCGGAAGCACTGGAGCTGCTAGAGAGCAGCTGCTTGAGGAGGTGAGTGGGTACATGATTTGTGAGCAGCTGACTGCTGTCCAATTGTCAGGAACAAAGCTGCCTGCCAGGAGGTTCCTCACTCAGCCTTCAGAGCTGGGCACCCTGCTTTTACCCCCCTGTAGTGCAATCTGCAGCCAATCCTGCAGCCTGCCGTGCCCCCCAGGAGCAGCCCCACGCTCTTACCATGGTGCTGGTGTTGGGCTGGCCCAGGGTGCTGGTGCCCCCGAAGGAGAAGCCGGTGTTCTGCGTGGTGGTGGCCTGGCCAAAGGGCTTGTTGAACAGACTCGTGGTCTGGGACTGCTGCCCAAAGAGCCCCCCGGTGGTGCCCGTGCCAAAGCCGGTCGTACCTGGGACACCAGCACGAGTTAGAGACCCAGCCCAGCAGATCCCACACCCCAGCACACACACGGGAAACGGGGTCACAGAGTATCCTGAGCTGGAGGGACCCCCAGGGATCCCCCAGTGCCAGCCCTGCCCTGCCCAGCCCCCCCAATCCCAGCCTGTCCATCCCTGGCAGCGCTGCCCAAAGGCTCCTGGAGCTCTGGCAGCCTCGGGGCCATGCCCATTCCCTGGGCAGCCTGGGCAGTGCCAGCACCCTCTGGGGGAAGGAAGAACCTTTCCCTAAATCCAACCCAAATCCCTCCTAGCCCAGCTCCAGCCACTCCCTGGGTCCTGCCTCTGCTCATCCAACCTCTTCCATTCCTACAGCCTGGAGGATTTGGGCCTGTTTACAGTTGAATTCCACAAATATCCATTACCAGGGAAAAATCCTCCCCTGGCAGGGTGGGCAGGCCCTGGCACAGGGTGCCAGAGCAGCTGGGGCTGCCCCTGGATCCCTGGCAGTGCCCAAGGCCAGGCTGGACACTGGGGCTGGAGCAGCCTGGGACAGTGGGAGGTGTCCCTGCCATGGCGGGGTGGCACTGGGTGAGCTTCAAGGTCCCTTCTAACCCAAACCATTCTGGGATTCTATGATCTATTTACTTTTCAATTTGCACCAAAACCTAGTAAAAATCCAATTGCTGCTTGAATTTTTCCAAGGGAAGGTAAGAGAACAGATTTGTATGGCAAGCAGCTCCACCAGTGAATGCTGGCAATACAAGCAGCACCACTCTGAGCTCACAGCAGATTTCCAGCATTTTGCATCACAGAATTCTAAATGGTTTAACAGAATATTTGCACATGCACTCACAGGAACAGCAGGGTCAGGCAGTACTTACTGGTTCCAAAGGCAGTTTTATTCTGTCCATAGGAGAAGCCTGTATTGGTAGTGGAAGAGCCAAAAAGTCCTGTGGCTGTGCTGGACGTGGCAGTGGAAGAGCCAAACAAGCCAGCAGTTGCTCCTGCTCCTACAGGATTCGTGGGCCCTTTCCTATTTGCCTGGTAGTCTTCCAAACGCAGTTCCTGGAGGAAAATCCAGCTCTTTTTACACAGGACAAGGGCAGGCAAGTGTCCTTACCACACTCACACAGCACCCCATCTTCACCAAAGTGAAGGCTCAAGAAAACCTGCAACACCCACGTTTTTAAAAACAGGGACACCAAAAAAGAGACCTGAATTTAGATTCATGTTTTGACTTCAATTTGACTTCCCAGAGCTTTTTCAGATATTTTATAAACGATCTGCTTTAAGGGTCAAACAAATCAGCCCAAATGGGAAGGCCTCAGTTTAAATCCTTGCAAACAGCAGTTTACTATAACCAACTGAGCTCTGCCTGGAATCCTGCTGCTATCTCAGCAGAGCAGGGCTGCTCCCAACAGGATCTCATGTCCTTCTGACAAGATGGAATTTCAGCTCTTCCAGACCTGCATTAAGCACTTAAACCCAACTGCAATTAACGCGGCGTTGTGTTGATTGTTTTACTCGACAACACCTCTCGTGTGCGATGCGGATATTGAAGGCTCATTAATATCTTTCCATCAACGAGCACAGACAGTAACTGTGGCCCAGCAAGGCCCAAGGCAAGGCTGTGCCCCCCTGCACTGACCTCCAGGGACTTGCTCTCGTACTCCTTCATGGCAGTGATGCACTGGTGCTTGGTGTTGATGTTGGTGCTGACGCCGGATTTCACCATGGTGTCGGTGCCAGTTGGGGGCTGCCAGGAGGAGAGGAAGGGCCAGGTTAAAATCCAGCCAGGCTTGGGGGAACACAGCCAGAACTCCCTGCAGATGCTGGGAAACCCTACACCTAGCACGGACCCGAGGCTCTGTGTGACTGCTCTGCTCAGGCAGGCCCCCACCTGCAGAGCTGCCTGCAGCCCTGGGGCCCAACAGCAGCAGCACCTGGAGCTGCTGGAGCCAGCCCAGAGGAGCCACGGAGCCAGGCTGGCAGAGCTGGGGGTGCTCACCTGGACAGGAGCAGCTCCAGGGAGAGCTCAGAGCCCCTGCCAGGGCCTGAAAGGATCCAGGAGAGCTGGAGAGGGACTGGGGACAAGGGATGGAGGGACAGGAGCCAGGGAATGGCTCCCAGTGCCAGAGGGCAGGGCTGGATGGGATCTTGGGAATGAGGAATTGTTCCCTGGCAGGGTGGGCAGGCCCTGGCACAGGTGCCCAGAGCAGCTGGGGCTGCCCCTGGATCCCTGGCAGTGCCCAAGGCCAGGCTGGACACTGGGGACAGTGGGAGGTGTCCCTGCCATGGCTGGGTGGGATTTAGGGTCCCTCCCAACCCAAACCTTGTGTGATTTCATGGTTTTATGCTTTCATCATTATTTGCACAGCTGAGACCTCACCCAGACATTTAATGGTGATCAACAGTGGAATCTGCTGCAGGAACACCCAAAACAACTCCCAGCAATCCTGCTTTCAGTTTCACTTTGAAAGCAGTTTACCCCAGTTTCTGACACAAATCCTGGAGCTCTGCATGACTTTCACTGTGCCACTCTTTTTAACAGTGCTGTGAAAGCACAAATCAGGAGCACTGCAGGAGCCCAGGCAGCAGCACAGCTGTACCCCCAAAGCCTCAGCCTTACATCAGCTCAGCCCGGAAATGACGAGGGGTGAGATCTGCACAAACAGGTTTCTGGGAATGGAGCTCCTCCTCCAGCAGGCCCCAGTTAGCCCAGTTCCTCAAGGCCTCTCTGCTGGGCCACCCTCCAGGACCAACTGCCACAGAACTTTGTAGCAGTTACTGAATCCTGTCTTAAAGGGGACTCGTCCAGAGGAGGCAGGACACCCTCCTCTCCTTCCAGGGGCCATTCCCACAGCCAGGCTGGCTCAGGAGAGCTGTGCTGATTCTGACCCATCCCGAGGTGGCTCTGACCCTTACTGCTGCCAGCATTTGCCATGGAGCACCGTGAATTCCACAGCACTTGCTGAGAAGGCTCAGCTTTAGGAGCTCCTTTACTCCTTCAGCCTCGGCTCTAAACCCAGCCAGCCTGAAATTCTACAGGGTTTGAGAAGGGATGTTTCCAAATCATTTCAGAACACTTGCACGTGAACTCGTCTTTTCACCTCAGTGACCAAGACATCGCACAAACAACTGCAAAACTGAACACTTCCCACAGTGAACGGGCTGGACTAAGAAGAAAGAGCAGAACTTACATTAAATTTAATAGTTGTGCCAGTTGGAGCAGCAGTGAAGCTGGTTGGGCCGAAGAGAGAGCCAGATGTGCTCCCAAAGGGGTTGGAAGTGGTGTTGGTGGTCCCAAAGAGCCCTCCACTGCTGGTGCTCGTACCAAAGTCTGAATAAAGCATAAAAAATCAACAGCATCAGTATTAAAACAAACCCAAAGTTTAAAACTTAAACCCTAATACTTTATTCAAATTAGAAACTGGTTTGAAAATGAAAAAAAAACAGCTGGGAAAAATAATTTGACAGCACAGCTGGAAGGTGATGGTGCTGCTAAGGCAGTTCTCTGCTGCAGAGTGTCCATACCTCAGCACCCCAGAAACACCAGACAAACCACAGCAGCCAGTTTCCTTCTACTCCCAACAAGCAGGAAGAAAATAATACAATAACTTTATAATAAAGAGAACCAGCAAGGCTCCTTTTCTTTTTTCAGAAGGGGCTGAAAGCAGTTGCTTTTGCCTCATGAAATTACCAAAGAGTTTAACAGCATTCCCTGTCTTCTCCTGCCACAGACAAACCCAATTGTCACTGCTCTGCAACAGGATAAAAACCTAAAATCAAATAGCACCAAAACAGTATTCAGGATAAAGAATTCCAGCCAACCACCTTTGGCAATTTATTTTAAAATGTAGGGCTGGAATCACAGCTACAGATTCAGGAGCATCTGGGCTCCCCCTGGCTGCTGTGGGCACAGGGATGTCACTGTATCCCCCAGGAGAAGCCCCCCAGCCCCACCCTGACCCCTGTCCCAGCCCCCAGGTACATCCAGCTCCCGCTGCTCTCCCCCCAGCAGCACAGGGGCGCCAGTTTCACTCACTTCCAAAACCAGCTGGTTTGTTCTGTGCAAAGGCATTATTCTGGGACGAGAACAGGCTTCCACCAGTGCTGGTGGTTCCGAAGAGGCTGTTTGATGTCCCCGTGGACGTTCCAAACCCAAAGCCAGTGCTGGTGGAGGAGGTGGCTGGCTGGTTGAACGTGGTGGACCCAAACAACCCTCCTGCAGACAGAAACAGGCTGTTAGTCCTTCACAAGCACCGGCAGCTTTGAGAGGCTCTGGTTGTCCTGGGCTTGGGAGGGTTTTTTGGCTATGTTTTGCTGGGGATCCCTTGGTTTGGGGTTCCCCTCCTCCCCCTCCCCGCGGTACCTGGCTTGCTCTGCGTGCTCCCGAACAGGCTGCCGGTGTTGTTGTTGGAGCCGAAGGCCGAGGTGCCAAAGGCGCCTCCGCTGCTCGTCCCAAAGCCGGCATCTGCAAGCACAGCCCCGTCAGCCCCCCAGGCTGCAGCCCACAGACCCCAGAGCACACAGCTGCTCTTCCCAGCCTTCCCAGCCAACCCACTACTGCTCTGTTCCAGCCCCAAAACCCCAGCGACACCGCCTGCCCAAGCACGGCATCTGCCAGCATTCCTTCCCACAGGAGGAATTTCCACAGCACACACGGAATCCCACACTGAAAGCTTGGCTAGGGGTGAAGCCTCAGGCCCCTGAACCTCCTCCAAGCCAGCTGGAGCACCCAGCAGCTCCCTAATTCCATGCCACGAGGGATCACCCGCTCTAGGGGATTCTCTGAGCTGCGCCCCAGGACAAGACACCCCATTAAAAACCACCCTGGGTATTTTACTTACTTTGCCCAAAAGTTGAAGTTGTGCCAAAGCCGGTGCTGCCTCCAAACGGAGTTCCAAAGGATTTGTTAAACATTTTTGGGATAGATCAGGTTTCCTCCAAGACCTGGAAAGCAGAATTCAGGTTTTATTGAAAGCTCATCCTACAAACTCATTTTCCAACTCCCTCACTTCCGAGGGCAGCAATCCCACCAGAATCCTTCAGCACCAACCCCATTCCAAACCCTGCCAGAAGCCCAGCAGAGCCAAGGGCACCAACATTCCATAGTGACATAGCCACGGAGGTGTCACTAAACACCAGCGTCCCCAAAATTAAGGTGTCATCGTTAATTATGGCCGGAGTTCCTGCCCATCTCGGCCTGTGTCCTGGCTGCAGCAATCCCACAGCCACCCCGGGGTTTCCAGGGCTGATCTCCCTGTCCCACGCTCTCTGCCCGCTGCTCCAAGCAGGACAGAGGGGAATGCCCAGCCCGGGGATGACAGGAACCCGCCCTCCTTGTGCTCCCCACTCCTGCACTTCCCAGCAGCGGCTGCTCCAGGGCAGTTTTGCTGGGCCCAGGTCCCTGTCCAGCCCCAAGGTTTATTTACAGCACATTCCTTCCCTGCTGCCTCTCCCCGGCCTCCTCCCCCAGCACAAACAGCTACAAGCTCTGCTCCAACTCTCTGAGTTTGTCAACAAAGCCAGCACAATCACCACAGCTCCTCGGGCACACTGAGGGAACTCTGGGGTGTTCTCCTGCAGCTCCACCACTGAGAATTCCAGATTAGCCAAGAATGGGCCAGACTAACACAAAAAAGCCAGTACTACCCCAAAAAATGTTATTAAATATTATCCCCAAAATGGCAGTACTAGCAACAACAACAAAAAAAGGCTGGAACTAGAAAAACAAAACTGTCTTAACCCAAAAAAGCCATACTAGCAAAATAATGCCTATATTATAAAAGCCAGTATTACCCCTAAAATGCCATGTTAACCTAAAATAATGGGAGTAATGACCCATGAAAAGCCTTGTAAGCCAGAAGAAAATGACAATTCTAACCAGAAAAAAATTGCATTACTAAAATAATGTCCTATTAACAAAAAAAAAAAAAAAAAAAAAAAAAAAAAAAAAAAAAAAAAAAAAAAAAAAAAAAAAAAAAAAAAAACAAACTCTCAGACAAACTCTCAGAGCTGCCCAGGCTGAGAGGAGCCTCTGGGGGTGACGCTGCACCCTGAGCCCTCCTCACCTCTGCCACGGGATCCCTGAGCTGGCACAGCCCTCCCAGCCCACCAAGCCGTGCCAGCTGTGCCCCGTGCCCACCTTGTCCCCAGCCCAGAGCACTCAGTGCCACCTCCAGGTGCCACCTGCAGGGCTGGGCACTGCAAAGCTCCCTGGGCAGCCCCTGCCAAGGCCTGAGCTCCCTTTCCATGGGGAAATTCCTGCTGCTGTCCCAGCTGAGCCTCCTGTCAGGGAGTTATGAGAGTGGAGAGGTGCACCCTGCACATCCATTCCTCAGGCTGACCCCCCAGCTCCCTCTCCACCAGGAGCTGCTCCCAAACACTCCTCTCCAATCCTAGGGAACATTTTCAGCCATCTCCCCTTGCCCCAGTGCGAGTCTCCCTTTCAGGCCAGATAAAGATCACCTGCACTTTCCAGCTGCCTGACGTTGTGACTCGCAGGCTTATCTGCAAATTCACAAGTCTCTCATTTTCTGTGGCTCCTCTTTTCTAAGTCACTGCTCTCACATTGTCCTGAGATCACTAAACACCAAACTCTACCTAAGAGGAAAACTAAAAAATCATTTTCCATGAAAAAATACATTATGGAAAGAGTTCCCTCTCCCAGATGCATTTTGTTCTACTTCAAACCCATCCCTCCTTCCCTGCACCTCCAGGGCTGCGTCCAGCTCTGGGCTCCTCAGAGAAAGAGAGCCCTGGAGGGGCTGGAGCGTGTCCAGGGCAGGGAACGGAGCTGGGCAGGGGCTGGGGAATCCCTGAGGGAGCCGGGAAGGGAATGGAGAATCCCTGAGGGAGCTGGGGAGGGAATGGAGAATCCCTGAGGGAGCTGGGGAGGGGCTGAGCCTGGAGCACAGGAGGCTCAGGGGGGACCTTGTGGCTCTGCACAGCTCCTGCCAGGAGGGGACAGCCGGGGGGGTCGGGCTCTGCTGCCAGGGCACAGGGACAGGAGGAGAGGGAACGGCCTCAGGCTGGGCCAGGGCAGGCTCAGCTGGGACAGCAGCAGGAATTTCCCCATGGAAAGGGAGCTCAGGCCTTGGCAGGGGCTGCCCAGGGAGCTTTGCAGTGCCCAGCCCTGCAGGTGGCACCTGGAGGTGGCACTGAGTGCTCTGGGCTGGGGACAAGGTGGGCACGGGGCACAGCTGGCACGGCTGGATGGGCTGGGAGGGCTGTGCCAGCTCAGGGATTTGGGGTGCTGTGGACTCAAGGGCTGGACCAGAATTAGTAAAACTCGGGGGTTTTACACAACACCCCTCTCCCACTCGCTGCACCCCAGCTCAGGAGGGACCCCTCGCACCAGAAGGCTCCCAGTGAAGTTCAACAGCAACAGCGCAAATTCCCCTAAACCCACCCAGAGAAATTCACGTCATCAACATCGCCCAAAGTCCCATGTCACCAACCTAACTTCAAACTACGCCTAATCACCACGACAGTCAATAACTCCCGGCCCCGGGGACAGCGGGGCCGTTACCCGCATCCAGAGCCGCGCATCCCGCGTGGAAAACACCCGGAATGTGAACCGGACCCGCACCGGGACCACCGAAAAGGCCCCAAAATCCCCCAAAGCGGGCAGGCACCGCGGAGACAGCCGGGGCAGGGCTGCCGAGAAATCCCACCCCCTCACGGCCCTCCCTCCGCCCCGAGGCCTCCCCGCGCCCCCCCCACCCCGGTACCACCCGGTCTCCCGGCACAAAAGGCCTGGCGGCGGCGGCGCGGGCAGGGCGGG
>WEZZ01024910.1:95964-109338 GCA_013400585.1 Chloropsis cyanopogon | reverse complement strand
GAGCCGTGTGTCTGTGGGGTCACGGCAGGAGTGAGGGGCCGAGTTGTGTGTCTATGGGGTCACTGCAGGTGTGAGGGGCCGAGCCGTGTGTCTGTGGGGTCATGGCAGGTGTGAGGGGCCGAGCCATGTGTCTGTGGGGTCACACGGTGTATGGGGCTGAGCCGTGTGTCTGTGGGGTCACTCGGGGTGTGAGCGGCCGAGCCGTGTGTCTGTGGGGTCATGGCAGGTGTGAGGGGCCGAGCCATGTGTCTGTGGGGTCACACGGTGTATGGGGCTGAGCCGTGTGTCTGTGGGGTCACTCGGGGTGTGAGCGGCCGAGCCGTGTGTCTGTGGGGTCATGGCAGGTGTGAGGGGCCGAGCCATGTGTCTGTGGGGTCACACGGTGTATGGGGCTGAGCCGTGTGTCTGTGGGGTCACTCGGGGTGTGAGCGGCCGAGCCGTGTGTCTGTGGGGTCATGGCAGGTGTGAGGGGCCGAGCCATGTGTCTGTGGGGTCACACGGTGTATGGGGCTGAGCCGTGTGTCTGTGGGGTCACTCGGGGTGTGAGCGGCCGAGCCGTGTGTCTGTGGGGTCATGGCAGGTGTGAGGGGCCGAGCCATGTGTCTGTGGGGTCACACGGTGTATGGGGCTGAGCCGTGTGTCTGTGGGGTCACTCGGGGTGTGAGCGGCCGAGCCGTGTGTCTGTGGGGTCATGGCAGGTGTGAGGGGCCGAGCCATGTGTCTGTGGGGTCACACGGTGTATGGGGCTGAGCCGTGTGTCTGTGGGGTCACTCGGGGTGTGAGCGGCCGAGCCGTGTGTCTGTGGGGTCATGGCAGGTGTGAGGGGCCGAGCCATGTGTCTGTGGGGTCACACGGTGTATGGGGCTGAGCCGTGTGTCTGTGGGGTCACTCGGGGTGTGAGCGGCCGAGCCGTGTGTCTGTGGGGTCATGGCAGGTGTGAGGGGCCGAGCCATGTGTCTGTGGGGTCACACGGTGTATGGGGCTGAGCCGTGTGTCTGTGGGGTCACTCGGGGTGTGAGCGGCCGAGCCGTGTGTCTGTGGGGTCATGGCAGGTGTGAGGGGCCGAGCCATGTGTCTGTGGGGTCACACGGTGTATGGGGCTGAGCCGTGTGTCTGTGGGGTCACTCGGGTCGTGAAGGGCCGAGCCGTGTGTCTGTGGGGTCACACGGGGTGTGAGGGGCCGAGCCGTGTGTCTGTGGGGTCAGAGCAGGTGTGAGGGGCCGAGCCGTGTGTCTGTGGGGTCACACGGTGTATGGGGCTGAGCCATGTGTCTGTGGGGTCACACGGTGTATGGGGCTGAGCCGTGTGTCTGTGGGGTCACACGGTGTATGGGGCTGAGCCGTGTGTCTGTGGGGTCACATGGGGTATGGGGCTGAGCCATGTGGGGTCCCTGCCCAGGTCTGTGGGGCTGCATACAATCCCAGAATCACTGAGTTTCAAAAAGCCCCCCAGGGTCATCGAGCCCAGCCTGTGACTGACCCCCACCCTGTGAGCCCGCCCAGAGCAGGACAGAGCACCCCAGTCTGACCTTTTCTTTCTTTCTTTTCTTTCTTTTCTTTCTTTTCTTTCTTTTCTTTCTTTTCTTTCTTTTCAGGTTTCCAAGATGCTGCAGGTCCCGCTGCCGCTGGATCGGGACGGGATCCTGTTCCGGCTGCGTTTCACCACGCTGGCCCTCGGCACCGTGTTCTGCCCCCTCTTCGGGTTCCTCTTCTGCGTCATCTGGTCTCTGCTCTTCAACTTCCGTGAGACGACTGCGACACACTGTGGGGTGAGAGACTCCCTGGGAAAATCCCATACTCCAGGGGGGTGACCGAGCTCCTGGGTCCTTGCGGGCTCCTCTCCCTCCTCCTGGGCTCTTCTGTCTCCTCTTCTGGGCTCCCTTCTCCTCTTGGGCTCCTGTCCACCTTCTGGATTCCTCTCTCCTCTTCTGTCTCCTGGGGTCCTCCCTTGGGCTTTCCCACTGGAAATGTTACAGAATCCATGGCAAGCTGCATTGTTTCATTGTCCTTGCCATGCCTCAGGACTGGCAGCAGCAGGTTTGGCTTTCTGCTGGCTCTGAAGGCACTTCAGGCTGCTGTCTGGGCTGGGCACGCTGGGGTTATTGCAGGGAGGAGTAAAGGTGGGGAAGCTGAAGGGAAATGTTTTGTCCTGGGGAGGGGCTGGTCCAGAGCTGCTGTCCCCAGGTCTGCCGAGTTCAGAGGAGCCACAGGTGTCTGGGGAGGGAGGGCCTGGAGCTCCATGCAGGGTGGGACTGGGCTCCTCCCTGGGCTTTCAGGCTGCTGGGTGAGCAGCTGGACACGAGCTGGGAACCGAAGGCAGGACTCATCTCACACCAGCAGGAGAGCTTCAACAGGGCCTGGAGTGCCAGGAGCCAGGGAATGGCTCCCAGTGCCAGGGGGCAGGGCTGGATGGGATCTTGGGAATTAGGAATTGTTCCCTGGCAGGGTGGGCAGGCCCTGGCACAGGTGCCCAGAGCAGCTGGGGCTGCCCCTGGATCCCTGGCAGTGCCCAAGGCCAGGCTGGACACTGGGGCTGGAGCAGCCTGGGACAGTGGGAGGTGTCCCTGGGCCTTAAGGTCCTTCCAACCAAAACCATTCTGGGATGCTATGGACAATCAGGAGTGTAAAAGCAAGAAACCTGAGCAGAGACCTGGGCAGGGCCCCCCAGGACTGCCCCAGCAGGGCTGTGGGATCCATGACCCCGTGGGACGCACCAGGAGTGCTGCCACGATACATTCCCCGGCTTTGGGACTGGGAATAAACCCATGTAGAACTAAAAAAGGACAGTTTTAGTGTCTGGAAGAGGACGGCTGCGAGGCTGTGCCCCGTGCCTGTCCCCACGAGCCCGTGTCCCCGCAGGTGCCCAACTACCTGCCGTCCATCAGCGCGGCCATCGGGGGCGAGACCCCGCAGCGCTACGTGTGGCGCCTGTGCATCGGCCTGCACTCGGCGCCGCGCGTCCTCGTGGCCGTGGCCTACTGGAACCACTACCAGAGCTGCCACTGCCCCCACCCCCGCTACCTGCGCCTCTGCCACGTCACCCTGCTGCTCAACCTGCTCGAGAACTTCGCCCTCCTCATCCTCACCTACGTGTCCTCCACCGAAAACTATGGTAGGTGTCACCCCCTGGCCGGGCCGTGCCCTGCCAAGCCCTTCCTTGGGCCGCTGCTTTGCAATGAGGTGGTTTGGAGAGAAAAAACAGTTAAAAACCCCCAGGGGTTCCATTAAAGTTAGTAGTTATAGAGGAATCAAGTGTGCATGACGTGCAAATGGCCGTGCTCTTCCCACAGTTCTTGGTCGCTGATGCTTGGTTGAAGCCGTGGGTTCAGGTTGGGGATGGAGCCTGGACCAGGCCTGGTTCCACCCGTGTGCCAAGGCCTGATCCAGGGCTGAGGGCAGGTGAGCAAGGTGGGTCAGAGCTCATCCTGCTTCCCCTCCACCCCACAGCAGGGCTGGGCTCTAAGCTGGCTCTGTTCCAGCTGCCTCCACAAACCCTCCCCAGGAATTTCTCGGGAAAATTTCAGAGAATCACAGAATACCAGACTGCTTTGGACTGGGACAGGACCTCACAGCCCATCCAGTGCCACCCCAGCCATGGCAGGGACACCTCCCACTGTCCCCAGTGTCCAACCTGGCCTTGGGCACTGCCAGGGATCCAGGGGCAGCCCCAGCTGCTCTGGGCACCTGTGCCAGGGCCTGCCCACCCTGCCAGGGAACAATTCCTAATTCCCAAGATCCCACCCAGCCCTGCCCTCTGGCACTGGGAGCCATTCCCTGGCTCCTGTCCCTCCAGCCCTTGTCCCCAGTCCCTCTCCAGCTCTCCGGGATCCCTTCAGGCCCTGGTAGGGGCTCTGAGCTCTCCCTGGCGCTTCTCCTGTCCAGGTGAGCACCCCCAGCTCTGCCAGCCTGGCTCCAGAGCAGAGGGCCACCAGCCCTCCAGTAGTTCCTGGAAACAGAATCTGAGTTTTTAGGTTAAATCCATGTGTCCAAAAGCTGGCCACGACAGGCTGGGAAATTCTCTTCCCCCACATGGTCTCATCTCAGAACATAAGTGCCAGTGCTGGTCTCCAGCTGCTGTTTCATCCTAAAATCTGGAGGAGGCACCGGGGGTTGACTGGAGAGCACTGAAATGCTGGAGCCAGCAAGGTGGTGCTGTTGCAGTGGGAACAAACCCCGTGCTGGGCTATATCAGCAGCACAGTGATGTGTTGGCTTTCTCTGCACAGCAGGGTGGTGATGATGGGTATTGTGTCCAGCTGTGGGCTGGAGAGGGACTTTGAATAAGAGTGGAGTGCCAGGAGCCAGGGAATGGCTCCCAGTGCCAGAGGGCAGGGCTGGGTGGGATCCTGGGAATGAGGAATTCCTTCCCTGGCAGGGTGGGCAGGCCCTGGCACAGGTGCCCAGAGCAGCTGGGGCTGCCCCTGGATCCCTGGCAGTGCCCAAGGCCAGGCTGGACACTGGGGACAGTGGGAGGTGTCTCTGCCATGGCAGGGGTGGGGATGAAAAGGTTTTTGAGGTCCCTCCCAACCCAGACTGTTCAGGGATTCAGGGCTGTGGTGCTTTGAACAGAGTCCCAGGATCTCCCCCAGCCTTTGGGGTGGGATGGTCTGTGGTGGAGCCCAGTGCCTGGGATGGCAGGACAGGAACCTCCTGCTGATGGAAGTCTGGGACCTGTCCCTGCCCAGCTCACCCTCCTTGTCTCCTGGCAGCCTTGCCTGTCCCCATGGCGAGGTGTCCCAGTGCCCCTCACGGCAGGGTCTGCCACCTGACCTGCTCAGAGGCTTCTCCAGCTTGTCTGGGCTGGGCCCCTGCCCTTGGAAATCCAGGTGCTGCTTTGGGGTTTGGCTAGCCTGGTGCAGAGCCCTGGGAGGGAGCCCGAGGTGGGACTGGGCAGGGCTGCCCTGGGAGCTGAGGCTGCCCCACTTCCTGGGATCCTCACCCCAGACTAATCCCTGGCTCTGGGGAAAGTTTCAGCCCTGAGCTCAGGTTAATCCTCCCTGCAGGACACCCCGCTCTGACCTCTCCACCTGCTGGCACCTCGCTCCTCGCCTGCTTCCCTCCCCTGGCGTGGAGAGGGCAGACAGGGACGGTCACTCCTGGTGCTCAGGTGGTTGGGAATTCAGCCAACTGAGCTTCAGTTTCTGGAGAAGGGGCTGGGAAGTTCCTTTCAGAGCAGCACTTAAGAGAATCTCTCACTTGAAGGTGCAGGGGTTGTGTGGCCTCTGGAACAGCTCTGCCTTAGCCTTGTTCAGCTGCTTTCCCAGCCTGGTCCTGTACCTGGGCCAGTCCAGGTATGCACAAAGCAACCTCAGTGCTGCTGATGCTGCTAATGGGCAGGTAGGTAATACAGAAGGGCACCAGAAGATGGACTTTTCTGGATTTTGGACTGGCTCACTCTGCACCCTGTGCCTCAGTTTCCCCATCCCTAGCAACAGTGGTGATGCTGAGCTGCTCCCAAGGGTCCCTGAGTTTACAGCCATGTGAAGCGATGGTCCCAGAGCACGGAAACACCCTCCTGGCACTTTGGGATAAGTCTTCCAGGCACCTCTATCCCCTTCCAGGGGGCCCTGAGGCAGCACGAGCAGGTTGTGGAGCCGTGCTGGGCCTGTCTCCTGCCAAGACCCCACTGGAGTCCCCGCATCACCGGGGTGCTGGGGCTCCCAGCAGAGCACAAAGCCCTCCCAAATCCTGCCCCACGTCCCGCTTGTGCTCCTGGCTTGGATTGAACAGGAAAACTGTTGTTTGTCAATCCAGCAATCCACGAAAATGCCTTCATCGTGTTCATCACGTCAGCCCTGGGCCACATGCTGCTCACCTGCATCCTCTGGAGAATGACTAAGAAACACACAGTAAGTCCCGAGGTACAGACACTTTCCTTTCTTCTCTCTGTGCTGGGAGCGGGGACGGGGCTCTGGGGCCGTGCTGGGAGGTGGCAGGGGGCTCTGGGCTGGCACCGAAGGCCTTTGGCTGTCCTTGCTTGTGAAATAACCCTGAGCAGGTGCCAGAGGAGCCAACAGCAGCAGGTGAAATGGAAGGAGTCACCAAAATCCATTATTTATCAAAGCAAAATGGGAATGAAGCTTTTCATTTCCTATTTTCTGGTTTTATCATAGAATCACAAAATGGTTTGGGTAGGAAGGGACCTCAAAGCCCATCCAGTGCCACCCCTGCCATGGCAGGGACACCTCCCACTGTCCCAGGCTGCTCCAGCCCCAGTGCCCAGCCTGGCCTTGGGCACTGCCAGGGATCCAGGGGCAGCCCCAGCTGCTCTGGGCACCTGTGCCAGGGCCTGCCCACCCTGCCAGGAAAGGATTTCCTCCCAGTATCTGATGAAGTTTTCATTGAGAGATCATATTGGAAACCACTGTTGGCATCCCTGTGGATTGGCATTGCTCATCCCTTCTCCATGCCTGTTTCTGAGCTGAACTTGGCTTCCTGTGCTGGGAATTGCTGGTCCTGCAAGCTGGGAGCAGCGGGCAGCAGGAGGTGTGCTCCCTCTGCTCCAGAATGACTCTCTGGAGCAGGCTGGCTCTGGCTCTCTGTCTGAGGAGGGGTCAGGGGGTGCAGGGGCTGGCTGTGGGGGCAGCAGGTCTGGTGGAGGATCCAGCCAGGGGCTCCTGGCCCCATTGCCTGGGTGCAGCTTCTGTGCTGTGCTGGTTTGTGGTGTGAGTCCTGGGCCTCGGGCAGGACATCCAGCTTGGTCCTGGACTGTGGGGCAGGTGGGCAGGACATCCAGCTTGGTCCTGGACTGTGGGGCAGGTGGGCAGGACGTCCAGCTTGGTCCTGGACTGTGGGGCAGGTGGGCAGGACATCCAGCTTGGTCCTGGTCTGTGGGGCAGGTGGGCAGGACATCCAGCTTGGTCCTGGTCTGTGGGGCAGGTGGGCAGGACATCCAGCTTGGTCCTGGTCTGTGGGCCCTGACAGCCACAGGCAGGGTAGGACACCTGGGTTTGGGCTGTGTGGGACCTGCTTCTGTGCCCGTGTGGCTCCTGCACGCTTGCCTCCGCCTGTGTGTCTGGGCTGCCTGAGTCTCTCTGTCCTTTCCCCTCGGGGTCCTTCTCCCCAGCTGGTCCCAGTGTTAAATGGGGAGGGGTCCCGGGGCTGTGTTGCCCCAGGCAGGTGACGGTTTGCAGAGCAGAGCCCCTGGGAGGTGTGTGCTGTGTCCCAGGCTGGGAGGCTGGCGAGGGCTGGACGAGCTGTCCCAGGGGCTGTGGGCAGGGCTGTGCTGTGCCTGGGGTCCGTGCCCAGCAGGATGAGTGCTGGGGGGCCCAGCTCCGCAGTCCCAGGGCAGCTCCTGCTCCTCGCCGCTGTTCATCCTCCCCTTCCGCCCATTCACCGAGCCCGTCCCTGCTGCCCGCCTCCAGAGACCTGGAAAAGAAGCTTCCAGCAGCTGTTTGGCTGGGAGGCTCCTTAGGAAAGGCACTTGCAGAGATGCTGAGGTTCTCCTGGCTCCCTGGGAAGTGATCTGTTCTCTCTGCTGATGTGGGAATAGCGGGAGCTCGCAGTCATTCCTTGGCAGCTTTCCCACAGCTTCCTTTATTTCTGTCATTGTTTTGGCTTGTCTTTTTCCTGAGTGAGACCTCCAAGGCCCCGGATCTCCTCCCCTGCCACGTCACCCACTGGGGCTGGTTTATCTCCCCTGTGATGGGCAGGGGTGAGGCATCCCAAATCCTGGGCTCAGCTTTAGGCCCCTCACGGCAAGAGAGCCTTTGGGGGCCTGGAGCATGTCCAGGGAGGGGAGTGGAGCTGGGAAGGGGCTGAAGGAGCTCAGCCTGGAGAAAAAGAGGCTCAGGGGGGACCTTGTGGCTCTGCACAGCCCCTGCCAGGAGGGGACAGCTGGGGGGTCGGGCTCTGCTCCCAGGGAACAGGGACAAGACAGGAGGAATCAGCCTCACCCTGTGGCAGGGGAGGTTCTCATTGGATATTGGGGGAATTCCTTCCTCGACAGAGCTGTCCAGCCCTGGCACAGCTGCCCAGGGCAGGGCTGGAGTCACATCCCTGGAGGGATTTCACAGCCTGTGGATGTGACACTCGGGGACATGGGTTAATGGTGGCCTTGGCACTGCTGGGGAACATTTGCACTCAGTGGTCTCAGAGGGATTTTCCAGCCTCCTTGGTTTCTGTGACTCTATCTGAGGACTGAAGGAATCTGCATATCCCTGCAGGGAAGGGCAGGGAACATGGTGACACCTTGGCCGAGCATGCCACCACCGGGCACAGTGCCACCAAAATCCTCCTCCCATGCTGGAACAGCCCTGCTGATGGAGGGGAGCTGCCCTCGGGGATGCGTGGTCCCCCCAAAGCTGGGGGTTTCCCCGAGGAGACCAGAGCCCTCCAGGGCCATCCCTGACCTGAGGCCACCGGGGGTGCTGTGTCCCTGTGCCAGCTCCAATGTCCCTGTGCCAGCTCTGGTGTCCCCTCCCGCTTCTGCGGGGCCACAGGATGGAGCTGTCACCCAGGGCACGGGTGGGGGTGCCGGGTGAGGGAGGAGGAGGAGGAGGAAGGCGCTGCGGGGTGACACAGCTCCCAGACGGGCTGTGTCGGGGTGACGATGGCACGGTGCTTGTCACACCACCAGGCGTCACCTTTGCCTACGCCACTTCTGCTCGCTGTGCAGCTGCCGCGTCCCCGTGTCCGGTGCTGGCTGGGCTCCTGCCGCGAATCATTCCCACGGATCCTCCGGCCCGAGCGGGCTCTCCTGGGCCTCTGCCTGGATTCCTCAGGCTCCGAGCCCTCTGCTCACGGCTGGTGGTCCTGGCAGGCTTGGCAGCTGCTGTGACACCCGCGGCTTGCTTGGCTCGGCAGGGCGGGACACGGGAGGTGCCACTCCAACATCCCTGCCACATCCAAGGGCTTGGGCAGTGCCAGTGAGCTGCCCAGCCACACTCGTGGGGCTGTTCTAGGCCAGGGCACAGCTGATCGCTCCGTGTGCATGATGGCACCTTGGGGACAGACTCTGGCTCGGTTTGTGTCCCTCGTGGGGCCTTTGTTTACATTTGGTGCCCCCAGCCCTGCAGCTGGCAGTGGCAGGAGGGGACAGGTGAGGGGTGGCTCTGGTCCCACGGTGTTCCATCCTTCCTCCTCCTCTGCAGAGGGTCCCCACAGGGTTCAGGTTCTCCAGGGCCAAACCTGGGACCATCTCCAGGACAACTCCGTGTGGGGAGCTGGAAGGCTGGATCTGCCTGGAGGAGGAGCAGGGGGGCTGTGCCCTCCCAGCCCCAGGGCTGGCACTGCTGTTAGTGCTGCTGGCAGGGGTGAAGCTCCCCAGGTCTGGCACCGTAGGAGGGACAGGAATTGGTCTTGCAAAAGCTTCTCGTCCTGTTGCAACTGCTGCTCTGCGAGGCAGGAAGGTGTGGAGGAACTGGTTTGTAATGGGGAAGTACAGGCGGTTTCCAGTTTCGAGGTGGCAAATGGTGAGAGAAAGGAAAATAAAGCTCTGTGGGAGGGGAGAAAAGAGAAAGCTGGAGAAAGAAAAGAAGAGTAGGGGGCAAAGCAGAGAGAGATTCTGTGGAAAAGGGAAATGGAGCCTGGGAGCCTTCAGCTGTGGCTGATCACTGCACCCCGTGCTTGGTGCTTGGCCGTGGCCTGGCAGTGCCCACCTGGGCTGGCAGCTCTGCTGTTCCTGGCTGGCTGCTCACCCTTAAAACCCTCCTTCCCCCCAGGCCTGAGTTGCAGAGCTGGGCAGTGGGGCAGAGCAGTTTCACTTCTTGTTTGCAAACACATTTCCCCCAGCCAGGTCAGGGCTGGTGGCACCAGCAGATGCCAGTGTGTGCATGTGGTGGCCACAGGGCTGGCTGGCTCAGGCCCGTCAGAGGAGGCCACAGAAATGTTCTTAGGACTGGAGCTCTGGAGCCAGGCTGGCAGAGCTGGGAGTGCTCACCTGGACAGGAGAAGCTCCAGGGAGAGCTCAGAGCCCCTGCCAGGGCCTGAAGGGATCCAGGAGAGCTGGAGAGGGACTGGGGACAAGGGCTGGAGGGACAGGAGCCAGGGAATGGCTCCCAGTGCCAGAGGGCAGGGCTGGGTGGGATCTTGGGAATGAGGAATTGTTCCCTGGCAGGGTGGGCAGGCCCTGGCCCAGGGTGCCCAGAGCAGCTGGGGCTGCCCCTGGATCCCTGGCAGTGCCCAAGGCCAGGCTGGACACTGGGGACAGTGGGAGGTGTCCCTGCCATGGCTGGGGTGGCACTGGGTGGGCTGTGAGGTCACTTCCAGTCCATGCTGTGGCCAGTGGAGCTGGGTTCTGCTCTGCCACTGGCCCCTGGGCTCTGTCCCACGATGTCCCACTCCCCTGGCATCCGCACAAGGGCTGAGCCCAGCCCAGCTGCAGCCAGTGCAAAGGCACAGGAGCCTCTGGGGCACAGCCCCCTCTGTCCCCTGGGCCCTCGGAGCTGCAGAGGGGTGGCTGAGCTGTGTCTCTGCTGTGGCAGGGCCATGTGAGCACGGGGGACCACAAGCGCCTCGGTGACCACGCGTGGTTTCACCCCAGCTCCTCGCGGCACCCCTGGGAGCGCTGGCAGCGGCTCAGACAGGCCCTCTATAAATAGCTGAGCTCCGTCTGGGGCCCTTTGGCTCCGGGCTCTGCACAGACCCAGAAACCTCTGAGAGGGGCTGGGACTGGGGTGTGACACAGAGCCTGCCGGTGCCGCTTGTCCCCCAGAAAGGGATGGTGGCTCCAGGGCAGAACCAGTGCTTGGGCTGTCCCTGCAGAGTGAGCTGTTGCCGTTTGAGTTAAGATTGCTGTCATCCCTGTCCCCGTCAGGAACTGGGGGGTGGGCACACTCCTTCCTCTCTGGAGGCAGTGGAAGAAGCAGGAGGCTCTTGGGCCTCCTTGCTGGCAGCCACCCCTCAGCCCTCAGAGCTGCATTTGCAGGGCTTGGGGCTCCCCCGGGGTGGGGCAATGGGGCTCCCAGTGCCTTCCTGGGCTGGGAGCAGCATCCCAGAGCGTGCCCCCGGGCTGGCTGCTGCAGCCTCTCTCTGCTCCCCGCATTGTCTGGCCTCCTGCTCCTGACTCACCTTGCTGTGCCGGGGAATGTGCCTCAGCTCCAGCCCGCCAGCTGGGCACTAAATATAATTCCCTGTGGTTTTCTGGGCCAGACACACATGCAGCCACGCGGGGCTGGGGTGGCTGTGTGACACTGCCGGAACGGGGGGCTCGCAGGGGCCGCGGGTGCCCCGCTCTGTCGTGCCAGGAGGAATTTGGCAGCCCCAGGGGAGCCTGGTGCCAGCTCAGCCTGGAGCACCCGGTCCTTGGGATTTTCTTATCCCTTTTCTTCCTCATAGGTAGCCAGAGTTTGGTGGCTTCTTGCCAGGGTGCTTGGAGCTGCCAGCTCCTCTCCAGGGCTCTGACCTGTGGGTTCCTGGTCCTGTCCAGGCTGAGCAATCCCAATTCTCCCAGTCTTTCCTCACAGCAGAGGTGCTCCATCCCTCCAATCTTGGTGCCCTCCTCTGGCCACCATGTGGCTGCCTGGGATGTCCCCAGGTGGGGGATCCCCACAAAGCTGGGGCCCTGGGGAGCGGGGACAGTGCCTGGCACTGCCTGAGCCCTGAGCAGGGCACACCAGTGAGGGGATGGGCAGCTCCTGGAGCTCCCACCATGCTGCCCGAAGTGTGGGCTGGCCCCTTCCCTTCCTCCTGCAGCAGGGCAGGATGGCACCCCAGCTCCCACATCCCACTGGGTCCCCGTGCACCCCAGTCCCCGTGCTGGGCCTGGGCATCCTTCCCCGCGGTGCCACCTTCCAAGCCAGCTCTGCTCAGCATTGTGGCGTGTCACCAGGTGCCACCTCCTGGGGACCCTGCCCTGTCATCCCCTGGCACTGGGCTGAGCCAGCTGTGCCCTGGCATTAGGGATTAACACCTAATTATCCGTGCGATAATCCTCGGCCCAGACCGGGAGAGGGGGGCTCAGAGGGCACCCGGAGGTGCTCGGGGTGGCTCCTGCAGCAGGAGCGGGGATCGCAGCCGCATGACCCGCGCTGTTCCCCCCTCGGTGCTCCCGGGAGGAGCGGCTGGAGGCCCCGGCAGGGCTGTGTGGGTGCGGCGGGGCTCAGCGCAGCCGTTTGCCGTGGGAGCGCGGTGACAGCGCGGTGACAGCTCGCTGTTCCGAGCCGCTTTTCCGGTGTGAAACTCAGCACCGCGCCCCGGCTCGGCGCTCTGCCGCTCCCGGTGCCGCCGCTGCTCCTCACACCCCGCGCTCGGCTGAGCTGCTGCTGACCAGGGGGACCGTCGGTCCCGGAGGGAAGGGCCAGCCCGGGCCCCGTGGGCTGGAGGTGGCGTCACCCGCGTGTCCCCACATGGTGAAGTGCCCGTGAATCCGTCCTTCCTCTCTGGGTTTTCCTCCCTGGCCGAGTTCCTGGCACGCGTTCCGGGGGTAATGGAAAGTGTGATGGGGCGATTTAAATTTTCCTTATTATCAGCACTCCCTCAGAATGGAATCTTTGTCTCACGTGAAGCGTCAGGCGAGGGGGAAATTCCCCTCCCACCTGTAACAGCCAGGGCTGCCTGTGGCATCCCCAGCCCCTTCTGTGGGGCTGTCTGCCCTCGCAGCCCCCCTGCTCCAGGGCTCCCCTGCACCCTCCTTGGGCTCCAGACATGGTTTGGGGTTCCTCTGCACCCCCCTATCCCCGGGCTGTAGGATCCTTGTCCGTGACCCTCAGTGGGATGGGAGAAACAGAGGAAGAGAACTGGAGCCAATACCTGCTGTGGTTATGGGGGTCACTGCACCCACGCCCCCAGCTTTGGGGTGCTGGGCAGTGGGTCGGGGAGCCTGTCATAGGGGACAGGCCTGGCCCCTGGCTTGTCACAGAGGCTGAGCTCTAGGGGACAGAAGCAGTGAGCTGGGGGTGTGGGGCCGCTGGCAGCACCCCCGTGCTCTGTTCCTGCCCCGTCAGAGGTGGTGCTGGGGGGCAGGATGGGGCCCCTCCGGTGCCAGGGCAAGCTCCCCAGCACAGCACCCGCCCCGGCTGCCGCCCCTTCATGTGGTTTCCTCCTCCCTGCTGCTGTTGTGGGTGAAGGGGTGCTGCACCCGGTGAATTCCCCGTGCCTTGGGGCCACCTGCAGCCACCCCCCAGGCTGGGGGATCTGCTTCTGGTAGAGCCTTGGCCCGTCCTCGAGGAGTCCCCTGAGCACCCCAGCGCCAGGGGTCTCATATTTGCTGGGACCCCATGGCTCCCTCACTGTACCTCCATGTAGGTGTGAGCCCCCTGTGCCCCCGGGCACAGCCCTGCCCAGGCTGGGCCTGGGCCTGGCCTGGGGGGCTCTGCACAAGGAGCCAGGGTGCAGAGACCCCCGGGGCTGTGCGGGGCTGGGGCAGAGCTTCCCTGGGAGGGGATGGATGGGATGGGATGGGATGGGATGGGATGGGATGGGATGGGATGGGATGG
>WEZZ01024910.1:44059-70225 GCA_013400585.1 Chloropsis cyanopogon | reverse complement strand
CAGGGGACAGGGCAGAGCTCAGGGCAGGGGACAGGGCAGAGCTGGGGCAGGGCAGAGCTCAGGACAGGGGATGGGACAGAGCTGGGACAGGGCAGAGCTGGGGCAGGGGACGGGACAGAGCTGGGGCAGGGGACAGGGCAGAGCTGGGACAGGACAGAGCTGGGGACAGGGGACAGGACAGAGCTCAGAGCTGTGGACAGGACAGGGCAGGGGACAGGACAGAGCTGGGGACAGGGGACAGGACAGAGATCAGAGCTGGGGACAGGGCAGAGCTGTGGTCAGGGGACAGGACAGAGCTGGGGCAGGGGACAGGGCAGAGCTGGGACAGGGCAGAGCTGGGACAGGACAGAGCTGGGGACAGGGGACAGGGGACAGGACAGAGCTCTGCTCACTGCTGGCTGGAGCCTCCTGCTGTGGAGAACTTGCCCAGCTGGTTTGTTTTTCATCCCGGCGCTATTTTCAGCTGCTCAGCCTAACAAGGTGAAATGGCTGAGATGCTTTCCTGCTCCCTGGGACTGTGCTGGGAGGAGGTATCCTGCTGTCCCACTGTCCCAGCTGATCCCAGGCAGCAGCTCCGCAGCACCTTTGGCTCTTCGCCGTGTTGGCAGCACTCAGGGTTTTTGGGAGAGCCATCTGGGCTCTGCCCAGGCCCCCTGAGCACAGGGAGCCCCAGATGCCAGCACCGTGATGGCCCCGGTGCCCTCAGAGGCTGAGATGGGGAGCATGGGGAGGGTCCAGGACAAAGGCAGGCTCTGCCTGGGAGGAGCAGCAGGAAGCCAGGGCTCAGCACAGGGATGGGGATGTGCTGCTCTCGGGTCCTGCCAGGGCCATGGGAACTGGGGGGAGGTGGCCTGAGATGGAGGAAAAGGGGGACATTGCACCCCACCTCATCATGGGTAATGGCTTCATTCTTGTGATTCCTTTGGGGCTGGGAGAAACTCCAGCTGCTGTTCACTCAGGAACAGGAATTGTTAAACCAAACCCAAGTCTTGTTCTGTGCCTCAAACGCAGGTGGCTTCTTCAGCGTCTGCCCAACACCTGTGCTGGGAATGTCGCTTCCAGCTCCTCAGGGTTCCTCACGGGCTCTGGATGTTTAACCTCGTGGTGCTGTGGGCTGTGGAAGCACCAGGCTCCCTGTTCCCAAGGCAGGATTAACGTGCAGAGATCTCACTGCTGTGCAGAAGTCACCTGGCAGAGCAGGGACTCGAGACCCTCTCCAGGGGCAGCGTGGTGGCACATCCAGCATTCCCAGGAGGGCTGGGCCTTCACTGACACCTGCCCTGGCTCTGGGAGCAAATCCAGCACCTTCTGTCCTAGAGAAACAGGGGAATTTGTGTTGGAAAGAAGGAGGGAAAAGGCAATATTGTTCAGTAGAGTCTCTGTGTCAGCATTGGTAGAAATACTCGTGAAGGCTTTGGTGCACAAGGTGAGAAAGGGCTGGGTGTGCTGGGGACTATCGTGGAATTATTTAGGCTGGGAAAGCCCTGGCAGAGTTCAACTAAGCCATGTCCCCAAGTGCCACATCCTCAGGGCTGTTAAATCCCTCCAGGGATGTGACTCCATCCCTGCCCTGGCAGCCTGGGCCACTGGTCATTGGTTTGGACAAGAATTTTCAGGGAAGCTGCAGGGGAGTTCCCTGTTTGCAGCAGAGGAGGGAGGAAAGCTCGTGGCTCCTTTTCCCCTTTATGCTGCTGCTGGAAAGAATATTTTCTGCCTGGAGGGTACAGAGTGTTTTTTTTCCTGATTAATGAGGTATTAAAGAAGATCCAGAGGAGTCTGGGCTCATCTTCCTGACTCACCTGAGTGTTTGTGTTCGGATTTGGCAGGGAGCTTCCCTGGTAGCCAGAGTTATCCCTTAGGTAAACACAGCCCTTCAGCGTGGCTGTGCTGGTGCTGGACACCGAGTCAGCACAGCAGAAATAACCCAGAATTTCACACTCTGGCAGGAGTTTTGCAGCCCAACGTAGCCAAGTGCTGCTGCTCAGACCCTGGGGCTGCTGCTCCTCCGGTCCTGGAAGAGCTGCAAGGAATTAGCCCTGAATAATGATTCAAAGAGTCAGGTTTGGGTGAACGCAGAGCTCTCTGTAGATGGTTTGGTTTGCTGGTGCCTCCTTGGCTCTGGGAGTGGACAGGGGTTAGGAGGGATTTATCTGTGGCCTAACGATGGCTAAACTTAGTCCTGTGTGATCTGGCTGGGCACGGAAGTGCTGTAGAGGTGACACTTCTGCTCTTGGGAAAGAAATACCACCAGTACAGCCACTGGCTGTGTCCTGTGCTGCTGCTGGTCAGGAGAGTTGGTAGAGAGAAACTCAGCTTCCTTTTTTGGGTTTTGGGGATTTTTTTTCAGATCAGCTGATGTAGCCTGAAAGTACAAGACTTACATGAAAAAGTAACACTTGTTTTTCCTTACAAATGCCTTTTGTTGCCAAAACTCTGGGCGAATAAAGCTTCCAGCCAGGTGATCTGGGAGTGGGATTGGCTGGGATGGGCTCTACTCTCCTCCAGCAGGAATAGCAGCAGCTCCAGCCCCCAAACCCCTTCCCTGGGCTGGCCCCACAGCAGAGCTGCTCCACTTTGGGGGTGCCCGCACAGGAAGGACCTGGAGCTGCTGAGAGAGCCCAGAGGGGCCCTGGGGCTGCTCCAGGGCTGGAGCCAGGCTGGGAGAGCTGGGGGTGCTCACCTGGACAGGAGCAGTTCCAAGGAGAGCTCAGAGCCCCTGGCAGGGCCTGAAGGGATCCAGGAGAGCTGGAGAGGGACTGGGGACAAGGGATGGAGGGACAGGAGCCAGGGAATGGCTCCCAGTGCCAGAGGGCAGGGCTGGGTGGGATCTTGGGAATTGGGAATTGTTCCCTGGCAGGGTGGGCAGGCCCTGGCACAGGTGCCCAGAGCAGCTGGGGCTGCCCCTGGATCCCTGGCAGTGCCCAAGGCCAGGCTGGACACTGGGGACAGTGGGAGGTGTCCCTGCCATGGCAGGGGTGGCACTGAGTGGAGTTCAGTGTCTCTTTCAAGAAGAGACCAGGTGCAGGTTTTTTTAGAATTTAACTTTTAAGCTGTTCATGACAATAATAATGTTCCGTTAAGTCTCTTTTTTATTTTTTAAGTAATGAAAATACTTTATTTTTAAGTTGCACACTTTGGAAAGCTGCTCTTTTCTCAAGTTTGGTGGTTGATGTCATGCAGAAAGTCTTGGTCCCTCCCACACGTGTTTGGGAACAAGAATCTTTTTAAATAAGTCAAGGCCACTTTCTCTGATTTGAAGCACATTTCTGAGGCAGCCTCAGCCAGCTGGAAGCTGTGCTGGTCTGTAATTAACTGCGCTAAACGAAGTGTTCTGTGTTGATGGCGGCCACGGGCACTGCGCTGCGTTCCCGGGGTGGTCCCAGGCTCTCCCCAGCTGCTGTTCGATGCAGTTTGAGCTGTCTGTCCTGTGTCTGTGTGCTTTGCTGAGGGGGCTGCAAGGTCCCAGACAGCTCCCAGTGAGAGAGCACTGCTCCCATGGGGAACATTCCCCGTGCAGCGTGCCCAGCCTCGGGATGCGAACAGGGAGCGGGATCCCAGAGCGCTGGGATGGCGCTGAGCCCCTCTGAGCACACACAGCTCCTGGCTGGTGCTTTATGGCTGTGCCAAGGCAGTGAGGGGAGGGAGAACCGCGCTGGTCCCAGGCCTGCAGCTCTGCTGGGCATGGCCCCCGTGCACAGGGCTCCCACCTCCTGCCCCCTGTGCCTGCAGGATTTATGGAGCGCTCAGGAAGGTGCCTGAGGAATTTACTTGTTCGCCCTTGGAGCGCTGCTCCGAGCACTGCCTGTGCCACGGATTCCTGCCGGTGCCGCCGGCCTCGGGACCGCAGCTCGGGCTGACACCGGCCCCTTCCCTTCCCGAGCCCTCACACCGGCCCCTTCCCTTCCCGGCCCTCCTCACACCGGCCCCGGCCGTTCCCTTCCCCGCCCTCGTCACACGGGCCCGGCCGTTCCCTTCCCGGCCCTCCTCACACCCGCCCCTGCCGTTCCCTTCCCCGCCCTCCTCCCCCCCGCCCCCGCCCGTCCCCCCCCCGCCCCCCCCCCCCGGCCCCTGCCGTTCCCTTCCCGAGCCCTCCCACCGGCCCCTGCCGTTCCCTTCCCGGCCCTCCTCACACCGGCCCCTGCCGTTCCCTTCCCGGCCCTCACACCGGCCCCGTCCCTGCCGTTCCCTTCCCGGGCCCTCACACCGGCCCCTGCCGTTCCCTTCCCGGAGTGATTTATGCCTCATTGAAACTCCGTGGGGCATTTTCTTACCGAGGCACTGGGTGTGGGCAGGATCTGTTTGTTCAGCTCCATGATGATGGGGTCAGAGCCAGCCCCGCTCGCCCGGCTCTGTGGATGGCGCGTTCCCCCCTGGGCACTGGGGAATAACTGGGGATGTGGATTTTGTGGATTTTGTGGAGTTCTGTGGGGAAAGCAGCAGCAGGGTGGGGTCTGGGGGTGCAGTGAGCCGTGGGGCAGGTGGAAGGAGCACCTGGAACCCCCATCCCACGGCCCTGGGGCCTGAGGGGGCACTTGGGGCAGTAAAAGGTGTGTGTGTGTGTGGTACAAGGGACGGAGGGCTGGGATAGATTAGAAGTTCTTGGGAATTAGGAATTGCTCCCTGGCAGGGTGGGCAGGCCCTGGCACAGGTGCCCAGAGCAGCTGGGGCTGCCCCTGGATCCCTGGCAGTGCCCAAGGCCAGGCTGGACACTGGGGACAGTGGGAGGTGTCCCTGCCGTGGCTGGGGTGGCACTGGGGGGCCTTTAAGGTCCCTCCAGACCCAACCCAGTCTGGGATTCCATGGCTGGGCTGTCACAGTCTGACTCCCGGTGACTGGGGTTTGGAAAACTGCCCCTTTCCTGCCTCAGCTTCCCCTAAAACCAACTCCTCTCTGCACTGGGCTCAGGACAAGGGCACATTGCAAACCCTGCAGTGCCTTTCTAGCTGGAAGCCACAGCTAAATCATGGTTTAGGAGTGATGAGGAAAAGGTGAGCTGCCCTTCAGGGGGGAACCCCAGCTCTGCTCAAATTTGAGGATTTTCTGTACATTCTACACTCGGTTTTCCCAGGTGACTCTGGGCAGTCTCAGGGAGGGTTAAGCTGGGTTTAGCGCAGGCAGAGGAGCAGCAGCTGTAGGGTGACACTGGAGCTGGGCTCAGGAAAGGTTTGGGGGTTTCCTTCCTTGGGTTTTTGCTTACACAACATCAGTTTAAAGTGCTGAACTGCAGCAGGGATTGCATCACGCCAGAGCTCTTCCCTGTGTGCTGAGGATGAGGAGTATGTTGTCCAAGGAGTTCCCAGCTTGTCTTTTGAAGCCTCTGTATTACTGCAGAGGGCCTGGAGGATTTTGGAAAGTCCATGTTCAGGGAAAGAGCGTCTGAGGTTTGGGATCACTCTGAAATCCCTGCTGTTCCTAAAGCACAAGTGGCTGTGTGTCTCTGGGTCCTCAGGGAAGCCAGGTGTGGGAGCTGCCTCTCCATGTGGAGTTTTCGGGCCAAGGGTGAGGTTTCAGGAGCTGCTGAGCTGATGGAATCACCACTTGTCATATCTGGAGAGCCTTCCCTCCTTCCCTCCTTCCCTCTTGACAGCACAGGTGCAAACAGCCTCAGGCTGGGCCAGGGCAGGCTCAGCTGGGACAGCAGCAGGAATTTCCCCACGGAAAGGGAGCTCAGGCCTTGGCAGGGGCTGCCCAGGGAGCTTTGCAGTGCCCAGCCCTGCAGGTGGCACCTGGAGGTGGCACTGAGTGCTCTGGGCTGGGGACAAGGTGGGCACGGGGCACAGCTGGCACGGCTTGATGGGCTGGGAGGGCTGTGCCAGCCCCAGGGATTTGGGGATTCCCTTCTGGGTTTGGCAGCTCCTGCTCTCACCCCCCAGGTTTCATGGCCTGGAGGTGACACCTCATGTTTTGTGTCACCTTTTGCTGCCCCAGCGCTGCCAGGACCCTGCTGGGATGAGGAGCCTCAGGGTTCCAGTGCTGCTCTTGGTCTGTATCTGTTCTAGAATATTCCTCTTTTCCTGATCACCCTCACAAAACAGCCACTGCAGGAGAGGTGTTTTTTATCTGAGTTTTTTATCTGTTTTTTATCTGAGTGGTGAATCTCCACACTATCTCCTCCAAAAGTAGCATTTCCATCTTCCAGTGTAGCAAAGCATAAAATTCCCAATTTAATCCTGGTTCCATAGTGACTCATTTCAAGACTTTCTTCTTAAATTGCTTTTTTAGTAACAACCTTTTCAGTGAGGCAGCTCCAGGCAGGCAGGGCTCCTTCCCGGCTGGCACGGTGCCACTCAGAGCTGGGGGGCTTCTCATTTTCCCGTTGGATTCAAAACCAGCAGCTCTCACTTTGGGGCAGAAGGTTTAGAATCCAGGAACACCTGCCTTGTACCAGCACGTTTGGGATCGTTGCTGTTCGCCCATCCCATGCATGGATGATTTTTGCTACCTGAGGGAGCAGCTGGGGCTGGCCCAGGGCAGGGTTTAGGCTGGATTTTAGGGAAGTTTCTTCCCCCAGGGGGGGCTGGCACTGCCCAGGCTGCCCAGGGAATGGGCACGGCCCCGAGGCTGCCAGAGCTCCAGGAGCCTTTGGGCAGCGCTGCCAGGGAGGGACAGGCTGGGATTGGGGGGGGCTGGGCAGGGCAGGGCTGGCACTGGGGGAGCCCTGGGGGTCCCTGCAGCTCAGGACATTCCATGATTCTCTCATTCCCCTGGCCCTGATGTAACCCAAAGTGCTGATGTGTGGCTGGCAAGGGAGGGACAGTATTTTAAAACTGCTGCTTTCCTAATGTGAATGATCTCTGCCTGCTGGAACAGGGATTTATTTTCATTTGTGCTGCCCCTGAATTGCTGCTGTGCACACTCCGCTGCCCCGGTGCTGCGTGGTGTCCCCTGCAGGGACTGGGCACGGGGAAGGGAAGGACGTGGGGTTCGGGGTGATCTTCTGTGCTGACACTCAGTGGGAAAAAGATGTGTGGAGCTTTCTGGGAAGAGTCTTTCTCCTCCCCCTGTGTGCGTGGAGGTTGGGATTCCCCCCTGGGAGCAGGGTGACCGCTGTCCTGCAGAGAGATGTCACTGTCTTCCCCATTTACCTCTGACCCCTTGTCCTGCCGTGTCACTGGCCTTGTCCCGTGTGGGATCTGGGAGCATCCCGTTGCTGAGTGCTGCACAGGCACTGCCTGGCGCATCCAGGATCTTCTTCTTCTTCTGGGATTCCCACTGTGGCTGTGCCTGGAGCCAAACAGGTCTGTGAGCACCAGGAATAACAAAACTTGGCTTTCTTGTGGGCTTGTGTTATCCACAAGCTCCTTCCTCCTCCTGTTCCTTTCTTCCCCTGTCTTCCCATGCCCTTGGCTTTCTCCTCCTCCGTGTGCAGGGATCCACATCTGCCTCGGGTGCCCCTTTGCTGCTGTCCTGGCCCTTGTGGGAAGGGAATCACAAACGAGAGTGGCTTTGCTTGAGTTTGGGGAGACAGAGGATAACGGGATCACTGGGAAGGGTTTTTATTCCCAAAGAACTCAAGGTGATGGTTGCAGGCTGTTGTTGAGGTTGGGGTTAGGGATTTCCTGTGGGATCAGGAATCTGGGGACAGGCAGCACCTGGCCCTGGCAGGCCGTGCCCTCTTGGAGTGCTGTTCTTCAGTGGAAGGGAAGGACTTAGCTGGCAAGGCCAGGAGCTGGCTGCAGCAGGGCCACGTCCCACAGCGTGGGTGGTTTGGGAGCAGCTCATTCCTTCTGGCTGCAGGAAAGGCAGACTGTGTGCCATGGCCGAGGCAGAGGCTGCTGTCACCCTGCTTCCTGCTCCCCAGGGCTCCTGTGAACATGGCAACCACCAGTTCTTGGTGAGACACGAGGGATAAATGAGGCTGGAGCTGGGAGAAGCTCTCCTTGTAGGGCAGCGTGGGAATGGGGCTGCTTCCCTGGGATTAATGAGGCAGCAGCGTCTGGGAAGGGAGCAGGGCACTCCTCGGGGCCTGGGCTGCTGGGGAGGAGGAGGAAGAGGCCAGGAAATGCAGGGAAGAGCCCTTCTGAAGGTCCAGGTTGCTCCTGGGGCCCTGGGCTCCCTCAGCCATCCTATGAGGCTGTGAAGGTGACACGGAACCGGGCTGTGAGCCTGGATTTTGGGTCAGCTCTGAGCTCTCCATCCCGGGCCTCCAGCTTGGAATGGACATGGAGCTGTGGGAACGAGTCCAAAGGAGGCCACGGGGCTGCTCCAGGGCTGGAGCCAGGCTGGGAGAGCTGGGGGTGCTCACTGGAGAGAAGGCTCCAGGCAGAGCTCAGAGCCCCTGGCAGGGCCTGAAGGGACCCAGGAGAGCTGGAGAGGGCCTGGGGACAAGGGCTGCAGGGACAGGAGCCAGGGAATGGCTCCCAGTGCCAAGAACTAGCTTGGATGGGGCTTGGAGCAGCCTGGGACAGTGGAAGGTGGCCCTGTCCATGGCAGGGTTGGCACTGGATGGGCTCTGAGATCCCTCCCAACCTGAGCCTTTCTGCCAGTCTGTGATTTCTCAATAAATTCTGACGCAAGAGAGGAATTCTGTACTTCTGTTACCTTGCAGAGCTACCAAAACATTTGCTTCTGTGCTCTTTGCCCAGGGCTGGCCCAGGGAGTGCCTGGCTTTGGGCAGGAGGTGCTGCAGGGATGGATCTCCTGGCCCAGGGCTGGTGGGATGGAGCAGCAGCAATGCTGTGGGCTTTTCTTTGACTTCTTCCAGGCTTTCTTTGGCATCTTCAATCTTTCAGGCAGGGGTGACTCACTCATCCATTATGTGGTTTCCTGACTTGGAGATTTCTCTTTCTCTCAGTGATGCTGGGTTTGGATCCCGGGGTGCAGCAGCCGGCGCTCAGCGCCGTGGGCTGGGGCCGCCTGGAGCGGTGACGCACGGCTGGGACGGGGGCTCACGGGGACTTGGATCCCTTCCCACCCCTCTCTGGGAGCCTTCCAGAGCACCTGACAGAGCTCTGGCTGCCCCTGGATCCCTGGCAGTGCCCAGGCCACCTTGGACAGCGCTGGGAGTGGCCTGGCACAGTGGAAGTGTCCCTGCCATGGCAGGGGGTGAGACTCGATGGTCTCTGAAGTTCTTCCCAACCCAAACCATTCTGGGGTTCTGTGAAAATCACTGGAGAGCTGGTGTGGGCCATGGGGTCATCCTGTCTCGGGTGTGGGCTGTAGGGTAATCCTGTCTCTGGTGTGATGGGACAATCCTGTCTCTGGTGTGGGCCATGGGACAATCCTGTCTCTGGTGTGGAACAATCCTGTCTCTGGTGTGGGCCAATCCTGTCTCTGGTGTGGGCCATGGGACAATCCTGTCTCTGGTGTGGGCCGTGGGACAATCCTGTCTCTTTGCAGAGCGGGAATGTTGATCCTGGGTCCCTGGGAACTGGAGCAGGCGCCACAGGCTTGTCCAGTCCCGTGGATTCCTCAGGTGCACAGCACTGCCAGGGCTCTGCAGAGCATTCCCAGCACATGGAATCACAGAATCCTACAGTGCTTTGAGCTGGGAGGAGCCACAAAGCTCATCTGGTGCCACCCCTGCCATGGGCAGGACACCTTCCACTGCCCCAGGTTGCTCCAAATCCCATCGCTGGACACTTCCAGGCATTCAGGGGCAGCCTCAACTTCTCTGGGCCAAGGCCTCACCACCCTCACGTGAAGAACTTCCCCCAGTCTCCGATCGAAGTCCTCTCTTAGTTTAAAACCGTTTCCCCATGTCCTGGTACTGTCTGTCTGTGTGAAAATTGCCTCTCCCATCACTTTTGGCTGGCCCTGGCTGTGGCTGCAGATCCAGTGATTCAGTTTTGTTCCACGCAGCGGGGCAGGAATGTGTCAGCAGCCAGATTACTTGGTTTATGGTTATGAAGTCACCCAATCTCCAGTTATTTCAGCTCCTTAGAACTTCCCTGCCCACGGGATATTTTGGCTGCTGCTCTGGAGAAGGCCCTGACGTGGTATTTTGGAGCTGCCCGTGGGCAGAGCCGCTGTGCCTGCCAGGGTGGTACCAGAACAGCCTCTGTTATCTTATTTGTTCAGCCCAGGAGAAATGTCCCACAGCCCTGGGGTGAGGGAAGCACACTGAGATCCCTGCGGAAGGAAATGGGTGAACTTGGCACTTGGAGGCCAGAGCACCCAAGCCAGGGTGCCCAGATCTGCTCTGGGGAGCTTTGGGAGCCACGGGGAGGGTGGAGTCATTCCCAAAAACTGCTGGACACGGGGTGGTTCCCAGATAGAGCAGCTCGTGTGTTGGGACAGCATGGGCAGGAGGAGGGGGGGCACTGCCAGGATGGGCTGGGATGGGATGGGATGGGGGCATGTGTTCCCACCCCAGCAGAAAACAGCCTTGTTTTTTGGGGGTTGTGTGTGATTTGGGGGTGAGTGTTGTTTTAATGGGGTGGGAAGAGTGAAGCCCTTGATGAAAAGTCAAGTGACAAAGTTCTGGTGGGGGGCACTGGTGGAAGCCAGGGATGAAAGGGCTGTGCTGCTGCTGCTGCTGCTGCTGCAGGGAAGGGGGAGGATGGTTGGAAGCAATGGGCTGACATTAAATCAGTAAATTGGTGCATGGAGAGGGTGAAAAAGGCTGATTGCACTCGGTGATGAGAGACTTGATGGTAGTAAATAAATGCTGAGCGCGTGCCAAGGAGAGGAGCCCATTTGGGGAAGGAATTGTAAGGTTTTAATTGAGTGTAAGTTCATGACTGTACAATAACCTCAGTGTGCTGCTCGATCCCTGCCTGTGGCTGTGCTCAGCTGTGGGGGTGCCAGGAGGCTCCGTGGATCACACAGGGCTTCTGTGTGACCCTGTGTGGCATTGTCATGCTGATCCTGAGAAACCAGGGGGCTCCCAGAGCAGAGACAGCTCTGGCCCCAGGAGCTGGGTCCAGCCTGTTTCCCTGGGCACTGTTATTAACTGGTTTGTGAACATTCAGGGTTGGACCTTCCAGCAGAGACACCCGAGGGCGTTGGTTCTTCTTTAAAAGTCTCTTGGAGATCAAACAGCCCAACCTCTCCCTGGATTTACATCTTTTCTAGACTGTTTAATCTGACTTGGGTACAAGGATTTGGTTTTTTGCATCATGCAAGGTGCTCCCTTAGAGGAAAAAAGTCTCCTTGAACTCCTGCTAAACCTTCCATATCATTGAGGGTTGGAGCAGCCTGGGACAGGCTGGGGTGGCACTGGATGGGCTTTAAGGTCCCTCCCATCCCAAACCAGTCTGGGATTCCATGGAGTGGAAAACTGGCTGGGTGCAGTGAACCCCTCTTGAGCTGCTCCAGACCCTGCTGTCCCAAGGGTGATGGGATCCCAGGAGCAGGGGCACAGGGATAATTCCCTGTGAGCAGACACTGGAATGCTCTCCTTTGTCTGCTCTGGGCAGGCTCCCTTCAGCTGCCAGGTTCCACATCCCAGAACTGCTGGGAGAGCCACGCTTGGAGTTTCCACCCTAGAAGGGAGGTGAGAACGTGGATGAGATCCGTGTTGGTCGTGGATCAGTTGGAATCCCAGGCTGATTTGGGTTGGGAGAGATCTTAAATCCCCCCCAGTGCCACCCCAGCCATGGCAGGGACACCTCCCACTGTCCCCAGTGTCCAGCCTGGCCTTGGGCACTGCCAGGGATCCAGGGGCAGCCCCAGCTGCTCTGGGCACCTGTGCCAGGGCCTGCCCACCCTGCCAGGGAACAATTCCTCATTCCCAAGATCCCACCCAGCCCTGCCCTCTGGGTTGCTGCCTGCCCAGAGCAAGACTTGGTGCCCTGGCTCTGCACCTCCCAGGGAAGGAGTTTGCCAGGGAAAGTAGGTCAAAAGGAATAGGAGAATGAGCATGGGCTAAAATCCTGATTCTGTTTGATAAATCCTTTTTTTTTTTTTGACAGAAAGGATTTATATGTGAATTTCACGTGTGCTTGTGGCCCAGTGTGGTGTGTTAGACCTGGAGTCTGGCAGTTCCCTCTGTAGTAAACAAGCTGTACAGTGTCAGCTTGAGGTATAAAACCACTCTGAGTTCTTTCCTGACAGTGGGAATGGCTGGATACTCCCGTGGCTCCCTCAGGCTCTGATGTTTGGGAGTCAGAGCTGGAAACCCAGGATTATTGCTGTGCCCTTTTAGCCTTGCTCTCTGTGCTGCTGCTCTGCAGCCTTGCAAGATGTCAGGGTTGTCAGGGTTCCCCTTGCTATTCCTTACCCCTCCAGGGGGAATGGAAACCTCTGGATACATCCCTCACAGTTTAATGCCTTCGTTAAAATTCCTGAAGTTGTCCTTGGTGTTTTTCAGTTGAAACCCAGAGTTCCAGGGCAGGAACCCTGAGCACGGAAGTTCAACGAGCCCTTGTTTACACGGGTGAAATATGTAAACAGTCCTTTTTCCCCAAATATAGGGCTTTTTTCCTTGGCTGCCCTCCCGGTGTTTATAAAAGCCAGTTATGTAAATGACAATTGTAATAATTAAGCTGCTGTTCAGTGCTGGCCCCACACTGCTGCTGCTGCAGAGCTTGGGGCATTATTGAAGATAATGGGAACTGCAGAAGGAAATCAAGGGAAATTAAACAAACAAAACCCTCGTTAGAGAGACTCTCCCGTGAGAAAGGAAGGGTCTGGAATGAAGTGATGTTACAGGGGAGCTCTGGAGTTGTCCTCTGCAGCCCTGCCCAGGCAGAGCTGCTGCTCCAGGGCCGTGTCCCGTTGAGGTTTGGAGCCTCCACAGCTTCTCTGGGCACTTGTGCCAGGCAGGACCACTGTGAGACTGATCTTTGTCATCTCTTACAAAACCACCCCAAACTGCCCTCCGTGGCGGGTGAAAATGGCTTCAGATTGCACCCGGGGGATTCAGGCTGCATACTGGGCAGAATTCCTTATTGGAAAATGTCCAGCCCTGGCACAGGTGGAGTCACATCCCTGGGTGGATTTCACAGATGTGGCACTTGGGGACATGGTCAGTGGTGGCCTTGGCAGTGCTGGGGAGCAGCTGGACTCGATGGTGTCCAAGGGCTTTTCTAACCCCGATGGCTGAGTGAAATTCCAGCTCTGCTTTGGCACTTAGGCCTCGGTGTCCTTGGATGAGCTGGGTGGTGGCACCTTTGGGGTGGCAGCAGGACCCCGAGCAGAGCCTGCAGAGTGCCTTGGTGGGGACAGCGAGCCCCGAGGGGTGGTGGGTGTGGGGGCAGGAGGGATGGGAGGGGCAGGAGGGATGGAAGGGGCGGCAGGAGGGATGGAAGGGGCGGCAGGAGGGATGGAAGGGGCGGCAGGAGGGATGGAAGGGGCGGCAGGAGGGATGGAAGGGGCGGCAGGAGGGATGGAAGGGGCGGCAGGAGGGATGGAAGGGGCGGCAGGAGGGATGGAAGGGGCGGCAGGAGGGATGGAAGGGGCGGCAGGAGGGATGGAAGGGGCGGCAGGAGGGATGGAAGGGGCGGCAGGAGGGATGGAAGGGGCGGCAGGAGGGATGGAAGGGGCGGCAGGAGGGATGGAAGGGGCGGCAGGAGGGATGGAAGGGGCGGCAGGAGGGATGGAAGGGGCGGCAGGAGGGATGGAAGGGGCGGCAGGAGGGATGGAAGGGGCGGCAGGAGGGATGGAAGGGGCGGCAGGAGGGATGGAAGGGGCGGCAGGAGGGATGGAAGGGGCGGCAGGAGGGATGGAAGGGGCGGCAGGAGGGATGGAAGGGGCGGCAGGAGGGATGGAAGGGGCGGCAGGAGGGATGGAAGGGGCGGCAGGAGGGATGGAAGGGGCGGCAGGAGGGATGGAAGGGGCGGCAGGAGGGATGGAAGGGGCGGCAGGAGGGATGGAAGGGGCGGCAGGAGGGATGGAAGGGGCGGCAGGAGGGATGGAAGGGGCGGCAGGAGGGATGGAAGGGGCGGCAGGAGGGATGGAAGGGGCGGCAGGAGGGATGGAAGGGGCGGCAGGAGGGATGGAAGGGGCGGCAGGAGGGATGGAAGGGGCGGCAGGAGGGATGGAAGGGGCGGCAGGAGGGATGGAAGGGGCGGCAGGAGGGATGGAAGGGGCGGCAGGAGGGATGGAAGGGGCGGCAGGAGGGATGGAAGGGGCGGCAGGAGGGATGGAAGGGGCGGCAGGAGGGATGGAAGGGGCGGCAGGAGGGATGGAAGGGGCGGCAGGAGGGATGGAAGGGGCGGCAGGAGGGATGGAAGGGGCGGCAGGAGGGATGGAAGGGGCGGCAGGAGGGATGGAAGGGGCGGCAGGAGGGATGGAAGGGGCGGCAGGAGGGATGGAAGGGGCGGCAGGAGGGATGGAAGGGGCGGCAGGAGGGATGGAAGGGGCGGCAGGAGGGATGGAAGGGGCGGCAGGAGGGATGGAAGGGGCGGCAGGAGGGATGGAAGGGGCGGCAGGAGGGATGGAAGGGGCGGCAGGAGGGATGGAAGGGGCGGCAGGAGGGATGGAAGGGGCGGCAGGAGGGATGGAAGGGGCGGCAGGAGGGATGGAAGGGGCGGCAGGAGGGATGGAAGGGGCGGCAGGAGGGATGGAAGGGGCGGCAGGAGGGATGGAAGGGGCGGCAGGAGGGATGGAAGGGGCGGCAGGAGGGATGGAAGGGGCGGCAGGAGGGATGGAAGGGGCGGCAGGAGGGATGGAAGGGGCGGCAGGAGGGATGGAAGGGGCGGCAGGAGGGATGGAAGGGGCGGCAGGAGGGATGGAAGGGGCGGCAGGAGGGATGGAAGGGGCGGCAGGAGGGATGGAAGGGGCGGCAGGAGGGATGGAAGGGGCGGCAGGAGGGATGGAAGGGGCGGCAGGAGGGATGGAAGGGGCGGCAGGAGGGATGGAAGGGGCGGCAGGAGGGATGGAAGGGGCGGCAGGAGGGATGGAAGGGGCGGCAGGAGGGATGGAAGGGGCGGCAGGAGGGATGGAAGGGGCGGCAGGAGGGATGGAAGGGGCGGCAGGAGGGATGGAAGGGGCGGCAGGAGGGGTGGAAGGGACAGGAGGGATGGAAGGCAGCAGGAGGGATGGGAAGGGCAGGAGGGATGGGAGGCCGGGCCGCGTTGATGTTGATGTTGCTGTTGCTGTGGCCCGGTTAATGGCCCATCAGGGACGCCCCTCGGGAGGGACAAGGGACCCTCTGTTGTGCACAGATGCAGCCTGTGGGTTGATGGCGGTGGTGGGAGATAGAGAGCAGGCCCGGAGGCACCAAACAGAACAGCGGGGTGGGGACAGAGGGTTCCCGGTGACTCAGAGGGCGGGGTGGCAGTGGTGGTGATGGTGGTGGTGATGGTGGTGATGGTGGTGGTGTTCCTCAGGGCTCCAGGAGTCACAGCCCCGGTGAGCACCAGGCAGCAAGTGTCCCTTGGGGAAGCTGCTGGAGCAAAACCCAGGGCAGGACCTTCTGGAGAGGGAGATTTGCTTAACCAAAGGCAATTTCGCACTCATCTTGGGGCTTTTGTTCGCTGAAGGTGTGTTGGAATAGCCTGATTGCAGCCTGGACTGGGCTTGGAGCAGCCTGGGACAGTGGAGGGTGTGGATGGACTTTGAAGTCCCTTCCCACACAAAGGATGATTGTGATCCGATCTTTAGGCTTAATCTTCCATCAGTCTTAGGCAAAGTGGCTGGTGCTGGTCTTTGTTCCTTCATTTGGGTATGCCTGAGCTGCAGCCCGTGGAGATAACAGGGAGAGGAAGGGAGATAACAGGGAGGGGAATGAGCAGCCCCTCCTGGCTGCTGAAGCTTGGGGCCATTCTGTTATCACTTCGGGTTGTCTGCTGATTAAATCACATGTGCTCCGCATTCAGGCTCTTTCTGGCCTTGATGAAAGCACCAAATTCCTCAGGGTTTGGTTTGACTGCTGTTGATGGTGTAGTTGATGATCAGCGCCTGGCAGCTCCCAAACCCTTGTTTTATTGCTCTTGCTGCTGCTCTCAGTCATCTTCATTCCTGGCATTTGATATCCTGGAAATACCCAGGGGTTGTCCTTGGGATGGCAGGAATCTGGGCGGGATCCCCTCAGTCCTTGACTCCCCCAGTCCTTCATCCCTTCCATTCTCCATCCCTTCAGGTCTCTTTCCCTGGTTGAACCCCTTGGACAGACCAGGAGTTCCCTGGTCAGGAGGGGGTTAATCTGCATAAACCCACTTGTACAATAACAGGACCTTCCCTCCTAAAATCCAAACTTTGCTACAGCGTTGCCACGTTCCTCCCTGCAACAACAAGCACAGGCTGGGAACAAGATAACCATGTAATATTTTGGGAGATATCGTTTAGCCTGGCTTCATTTTTCCTTCTGGAGTCGTGTCCAAGGGCAGCATAAACACAGAGACCATCTCGTGTCCCTGCTCGCTGCCTTGCAGATAACGGCAGCAGCAGCACAGAAAGGCCCAGCCCGAAGTTCTGAGCCACGAGAGAGCTCTTGCAGGGTAGGAGAGGAGCCCCAAACCTCTCCAAACCAACCTCAGGGCGTCCAGTGTTCTTCCCAGGTCCTTGTGATTCCGGGTGTCCCTTCAGGAGTGGCCTGGGGGAGTGGACAGCCCTGGGGAAGGTTCCCAGTTCACTCACTGGTTTGGTCACCAGTTCCCAGCGCTGCTGGGCTCCCCTGGCCACGTGGGCAGACCTGAGTTAGCATGGAGTGACCTTTCCCAGGTTTGGGAAGCAGCAGGACACCAGCCCTGCCTCTGCAGGAGGCTCCATCATTGTCCAGGCCATCTTGTCAGTGGGAAGCCATTCCCTTGTCCCCAGCCCCTCTGCAGCTCTCCTGGAGCCCCTTTGGGCCCTGGCAGGGGCTCTCAGGTGTCTCTTCTCCAGGTGAGCACCCCCAGCTCTCCCAGCCCGTGCAGCACCCTGCTGACCATGGCCTTGGCATGGTCCCAGCTCTGCAGCCTGCCCGGGTCCCTCAGGATTGCCCATCCCTGGGCCCGGTGTCACCGGCTGGCAGTGCCATGGAAGGGCTGCATCAGCCCCCTTTGGAGCTTGCATGGCCTGGGGCACGCAGCAAAGCGTGAAGTGTTAGTCTTGGAAAGTAGAAAATGACGTGAAAAGCGGCCAGAAGAGCCCGTTCTGTAATCAGGAAGGCGGGGAGGGTTTGAATTGCCGTGTTTTATAAACACAAGCTCTTCCTCCCCAAACGCCCCGGCTGCACACGCTGCCAACACCGGCAGCCTCCAAGGGAGCCTGGAGCCGTGGGCAGGAGCCAGCCCCTGCTGGGAGAGCTGCCCCGGGGGCAGTGTGGAGGGCTGGGGTGAGAGGGGCAGCCCTTCCCAGCCCTGCCCATCCCTGCCCTGCCCATCCCTGGTCAGCCCAGCCCAGCTCAGCCCTTCCCAGCCCTTCCCATCCCTGCCCTGCCCATCCCTGCCCAGCTCCCAGGGCTGTGCCGGTGCCCCAGCCCGCCGTGGCTCCCCCAGCTCCGGGGGCACACTGTGGGGTTTGGTGCTGCTGCCTGGCGTTCCTGGTGTTCCTGGTGTTCCTGAGGTGCCGGTGTTTGCCCCCGCAGAGTTCTGCCGCATCGACAAGGCGCTGTGCCACGACGAGGACGAGCAGCTCAGCTTCGAGGCCGTGCGCAACATCCACAAGCAGATGGACGACGACGCCAACGGCAACGTGGACGTGGAGGAGAGCGACGAGGTCAGTGGAGGAGCTGGGACAGGTCTAGTCCCAGGGAGTTAAAGGGAATAAAATGGTATTTATTTATTGAAGGGCCTTCGAAGGCCACACCTGGCAGTGCTGGAGCCACAGTCCTGGCTCTGCCCGGATGGCTCCAAGGTGGAAGCAAAAGGGGGCTTGGTCATGGCATCTCACATTTTGATCAGTTGTAGTCCATTTGCATATACGCATTAACTGTTCAATCAATATCTTCAAATGATGAAGTTTCATCCTCCTTGCTTGCTTGCCTGTTTATGCTTTGGGCCTGAAGTTTGAAGAGATTGTCCTTGAGTCTCCAGCCAGAACAGGATTGTTTTGTCTCCACCACCCTGTGAAAAGATCCTAGGAATACTTAATATAAAGCTCAAAGCTGCACACCAGAACAGGACAGAAAACCTAAAACCCAAGGTATCACCAGGGCCTTGTCCAGCCCGGTGCTGGGGCTGCCCTCACAGTCAGGCTGCTGTGGCCAGGGCTGCCTTGGGCTTGGTGCCTCCTCCTCATCACAGAGGATGCCACATGTCACCTTGAGATGATCCAGGTGGTGTCTCAGCACTGCCATCAGTGCTGGCTGGGGCTTCTCCTGCCTGCTGGGGGTTTGTAGCCACTTCACTGCTGTCAGAGCAGCTGGGGCTGCCCCTGGATCCCTGGCAGTGCCAAGGCCAGGTTGGATGAGGCTTGGAGCAGCCTGGGATAGTGGAAGGTGTCCCTGCCATGGCAGGGGGTAGAATTAAATGAGTTTTAATGTCCCTCCCAAACCAAACCATTCCATGATTTTATGTTTACTGCATTCTTCCAGCAGCCAGCTAAAAAGGTTTCAGTCCATGTGTGCTCACTGCAAAAAAAGGAGCAGCTTTTTGTTGCGTCAGCCTTGGACATTTTAGCTGATAAAGGATTGAAGAGAAAGAAAGTTGGTTTTTGTTTACACAAGCACCGATGGAAATAAGAGTCTGCTGGAAGAGGGAAGGCTCTTTGTTTGTGGTGTTGCCTCAGTTGTGGTGGGTGCTCGTTGGAGGTGAGGAATTCTGTCTTCTAGGGAGAACTGGCAGCCAAACAGGAAAGTCAGAGTGTTGGGAGCTGAGAGGAAGCACGTGGGTGCAGGGATCTGCTGCCGCTCACGGGCAGCTCTGCAGTCCCAGGTCACAGAACCCCAGACTGGTTTGGGCTGGGAGGGACCTTAAATCCACCCAGTGCCACCCCAGCCATGGCAGGGACACCTCCCACTGTCCCAGGCTGCTCCAGCCCCAGTGTCCAGCCTGGCCTTGGGCACTGCCAGGGATCCAGGGGCAGCCCCAGCTGCTCTGGGAAATCCAGCCATGACAGTGTCCCTCTGGAGCAGTGACAGTGTCCCTCTGGAGCAGTGACAGTCCCCAGGGACACAACACAGGCCCCTGGTGCCAGGAGCTGCTGGGTTTGGGTGGCTGCCCCCAGCTTGCAGGGCCGTTCCTCTGCCTCAGTCCCACTTGACTGAGAAGTGGAAACGATTGAAAAGCTTCCAGCTGCATTTCCTCCACCCCTTGAGGTGTTTCCCTGGAGGCATTCCCTGCACTGGTGGCTGGAGCTGCAGCTCAGCCTCTCCCGGGGACTGGGGCAGCCCAGCTCAGCCCAGGTGTGCTGCTCCTTGGCATTGAGGTAGGAACAAGCCTCGTGCCCCTAGGGCTGGGCAGAACTGGCAGTTTTATGTCTCTGAGCAAATCTTGCCCGCAGGAGTCATTGGGAGCTCCTGGTACAAAACACTGCTGGGAATGTGTGCTCAGAGCCTTGGCACAGAGACACTGCCAGGGGGCAGGAATTCAGGGGGTTTGTCCAGGAGGCTCCAGAGTCATTGCCTTGGTGCTTTACAGCCGCTCCCCAAACCCCTCTGAGCCCTGGCAGGGCTGGAAAAGGGTCTGGAGCACCTGGAGAGGCTGAGGGAGCTGGGAAGGGGCTGAGCCTGGAGCACAGGAGGCTCAGGGGGGACCTTGTGGCTCTGCACAGCTCCTGCCAGGAGGGGACAGCCGGGGGGGTCGGGCTCTGCTCCCAGGGCACAGGGACAGGAGGAGAGGGAACAGCTTTAATTGAACCAGGGGAAGTTCAGGTTGGATATTGGGAAAAATTGCCAATATTGGGAAAATTCCTTCTGGAAAGGGTGGCCCAGTCTGAGCAGGGCTGAGGGCAGAATCCCAATCCCTTTCCTGCTGCCCACACTGGGATCAGCCCAGGCACAGGGATTTCAGCTCCCAGGGCCTGTGGAGCTCCTCCCGCCCATCCCCAGCCCCTTCTCCCCAGGTGTGTTTGTGCTGGGATTGCCCCACCAGAGTCACCGGCACTTGGCTTGCTGCATTCACAGTTGGACTCCACGATTTTGGAAGGCTTTTCTCTCCTCAGTGATTCCCTGTCCCTGGGTTCCATCCATCAGTTGCTGCTTTACCTCTGCTGAGCTTTTATTGCAGTTGCATTCAGTTCACCTGTCTGTAGCTCTGGAGGCACTGAGTGAGGCATTGCAGGAATTTCCCTCTCTGAGCTGGCTCCCGCTGGGTTCTCCCTGTCAAGGTTATCACTCTGCCCCACATGGACCCTGAGTCAGGTTTAACTCTGGGCTGGTGGGGGACAGCTGCTGGGGGATTATTGGGAAGAATGCAGGAGGCTCAAATTTAAACCTTTTACAGGGTTCATGGACTTGCAGCATGGTCTGGGTTGGGAGGGACTTCAAACCTCATCCAGTTCCAGCACCTGCCATGGGCAGAGACACCTTCCATTATCCCAGGTTGCTCTAAGCCTGGTCCAGCCTGGATTGGAGGAGCCTTCCAGGGATGGGCATTTTCCTGGTTGACTGAGAACTTTGTATTTTCATTTATTATTTTGGCCCCTACCCTTTGGGGCTAAGTGATGGGAGTATTGTGTTTGGACAGAAACCCCTGCCTGGGCAGAAGGGGACACACAGACAATGGTATTTTTAAAAGAAATGATGGGTGGAGTTTTGTCCCACAGCTTCATGCTGTCCATAAATCACCCTTGCAGCTTTCCTGCTGGGAAGTGAATTTTCAATGAAGTTTCAGATGACATCAGTGGCCTCGATTAAAGTGAAAGAAAACTGTCCCTCATGGGGAAATCTCCTAATTAGGGCTCTATTCCTGTCTCCCTGCTCACAGCAGAGGCAGCTCTGGCTGTTTGGGATGTGGCTCCCCGCTGCCAGGGCTCCCGGACGCTGCCAGCCTGGTTTCCTCAGGAAACAAGGTTTGTGCTGCTGCTCAGCCTTTCTGTGGCTCCTCCCAGGGCCAGCTCCTGCCTGGGGTCACTGCCTGGGGACAGCCTTGCAGCAAACAGGATTTTGTGTGGCTCTGGAGGAGCTGGGAGCTCAGAGGAGCTGCTGGGGCTGGGGAGCACAGCGAGCTGCCGGCACGTGGCCGGCTCTGGCCCGTGGCTCCGGCACAGCGGGAGCTGGTGCTCGGGAGGAGGGTGGCACAGAGCCAGGCATGTGGGAGGGATGGGGAGCTTTGAAAAATCACTTCAGTAGCTGGAGTTTCTGCAGATAAAAAAAAACCACAGAACAGAGTTCAAGGAGAGTTTGGGCAATGCTCTCGGGCACAAGGTGGGATTGCTGGGGCTGTGCAGAGCCAGGACTTGGACCTGATGGTCCTTTGGGGTCCCTTCCAATGCAGGAGATTCTGTGATTCCATGGGAAAAACCCTCCAGAAAATCCCATTTTACGGAGCTGCTCATTTCTGAGTGTGCCTTCAGGCCCAGTTTGTCCCCAGTCCCTCTCCAGCTCTCCTGGATCCCTTCAGGCCCTGGCAGGGGCTCTGAGCTCTCCCTGGAGCTGCTCCTGTCCAGGTGAGCCCCCCCAGCTCTCCCAGCCTGGCTCCAGCCCTGGAGCAGCCCCGGGGCCCCTCTGGGCTCTCTCAGCAGCTCCAGGTGCTGCTGCTGTCGGTGCCCCAGGGCACCAAGATCAGCCTTCCCAGGCTGAAACTTCCCACTGTGACCCCAGCTCCTCCTGGGGTTTGTAGCAGTGGTTCTGGTCCCGTTGCTTTTGGCTGGTTTCACCAGGGTTTGTCTTTCCCTGAACTTGGTGAAGAGACTCGGGATTGACTCAATTTCCTTCTGTTCTTGTGGATTGACAGCCTGGCTGAGGCTGGGGTGGTCTGGATGGGATCTTGGAGGTGGTTTGTGTGGGACCTGGGCAATGGTCTGGTCCAGGGCTCAGAGCTGGTCCAGGGCTCAGAGCTCTGTCCAGGGCTGGGAGCTTTGGGTGTCCCCAGGCCTGGGAGCAGTGGGATCTTTAACACTTGGAGTGCTGCTTTCCAGTGCTTTCCAAGTAGGTCAGAACTCTGCACAGTGCTTCTCGTGCCTGGGGTCTGGAATATCTGGGATGGTGGAAGGTGCTCCTGTCCATGGCAGGCGTGGGACTGGGTGGATTTAAGGTCCTTCCCAACCCAAACCAGTCTGGGGTTCCGTGATTTTGTCTTTTCCCCAGAAGGTACTGGTGGAAAATGTGCTTTGAGGTCCCTCTGGGCTTTGGTGGGCTCAGCCCAGCTCCCCCAGCCCCATCCTGCATCCTGTCCCTGCTCGTGTATCAGCACTGACTCATTTATCCCCAGCCCAGCTCCGTCCCTCCGCGAGTCCTCGGGGTTTGTGTTGGCCACCGGGAGCCCAGGGGAAGCTGAGGGATCACTTTTCCTTTCTGTGCTCCCCGAGCTAAATATACAGAGCAGCAGCTGGTCCTGCTGGGGGAGAGCTGGAGCAGGGCTGGTGCCATCCCTGCCATCAGTGCCACTGGTGCCATCAGTGCCATCGGTGCCATCGGTGCCATTGCCACACTCCCGTTGGGTCACGGCGTCACCCACGGGGGACAGTGCCCCTCACCCAGGGACTGGCACAGCTGGAGCTCCGAGGCACAGCCCTGCTGGAGCCACAGGGTTCCCCAAATTCTCCATTTCCACGTGTCCTGCAGGGCAGGAGGAGCCATGGGTTTCCCAAATTCCCAAATTCTCCATTTCCACGTGTCCTGCAGGGCAGGAGGAGCCATGGGTTTCCCAAATTCCCAAATTCTCCCATTTCCACGTGTCCTGCTGGGACACCTCCTACTGTCCCAGGCTGCTCCAGCCCCAGTGTCCAGCCTGGCCTTGGGCACTGCCAGGGATCCAGGGGCAGCCCCAGCTGCTCTGGGCACCCAGTGGGCCAGGATAAATAGAATTATTGATATTTTTCAGTGGATCTGCCTCCCCTCCTGCCCGTGGCACTTGTTCCAGCTTGGATTTGAAGGTGCAGATCAAATCCAGTGATAATCTTTGGGTTCTGACTCCACTGACATACAGCTGGTTCCATTGTGCCCCTTAGGTGAATTTTTGGTGTTACTGTAATTCAAAGTCTGGAATCTCAAGACCAAAGGTTCTGATTAATTATCCCCCCTCTGTATTAAAATGAATTTAATGTATTTACTTAATGAATATTTCCTGGCTAGTCTTCCCAGGAACAGAAATATTCAGGGGTATTGCACGGAATTTACTTTAATCTGTATAGAAGATAGATGTGTGTATCTTATATATCTAAAATATCCATTTTATTTATGTTTTTAAAATTCAGATTTATTATGACTTTCCCATCAAAATTATTACTATTCCAAAAAAGTTTTCATGGTCCTCATCTCCCTAAAAGATGAACCAAAGCTCAATCCTGCTGTTGTTTCCTCTCCTAGTTCCTGAGGGAAGACTTGAATTACCACGACCCAGCAGTCAAGCACAGCACTTTCCATGGAGAGGACAAGCTCATCAGTGTGGAAGATCTCTGGAAGGCCTGGAAAACATCTGAAGGTAAAAAATGGGCAAAAAGCCACGGAATCCTTTCCCAGGAGTGCCACAGAGTTTGGGTTTCAGCTGCCCTGGGCAGAGTGTGCAGCTCTCAGGAGCAGTGTGCTGCTTTTCCTCCCTGGCACCAGGCCTCGTACACTTCCAGCTCCTTTCTGAGGTGTGGATTCCCAGGATTTCCTCGGGGTTGGTGATTCCAAGCTGCTCCTGCTGCACCTGAGCGTGGCCACCAAAGGACCAGTTCTTGTTTTGTTCCTCTGCCCTAGAAATGTGTGTTAAATACAGCCAGTGCTGCCAGTTCCAGGTTCTCCTTCAAACACCCCGTTCCAGATGGAATTACATGGGGTGGTAACATCCTAAATATTCCATAGAGCTGCCTGGCAGCTTTCCTGCAGGCTGTGTTTTCCTTAGGAGAAACTTTGTGAACCTGAAAAGCTCCTTCACACTGAAAAGAAGGAAAATAAAATCCAGGAAGTGACATAAGTACAGTCCATGTAGAAATAACCTCTAGCTGTTCCAAAATGCTGTTATTCATCCCAGCTCCCAGGGAGGTTTGGTGGGAGCTCAGCCTCTGCTGAGAAACTTCCTCAAACCTGGGAATCTTGGAACAAATTCTTTAAATTGGCAAGTGTTTCCCCAGTGCTTTCACCCAGAATTCCACAGAAATCATTAATCCAACTGTTTTCAGTCCTCCCTGAAAGAGGAGTTCTGTCTGTGTCCATTCCTTGAAATACGGGATATTAATCTTCTAATCAGATCACCAGCCATAGAAATTTCAGTTTCTCGTTTGTGTCCTGGATTTGATTTCCTGTATGAGCCCTTAAACTCCTCTGGGGGGGTGTGCTCTGTGGGTGCAGCTGCAGGGGGTGCAGCAGCCCCTGCCATCCCCAGCAGCTCTGAGTGCACACTGGGGTGCAGCATCTGCACCCTGGGGCTGTGCACGAGAGGAGCAGCTCCAGGAGAGCTCAGAGCCCCTGGCGGGGCCTGAAGGGATCCAGGAGGGCTGGAGAGGGACTGGGGACAAGGGATGGAGGGACAGGAGCCAGGGAATGGCTCCCAGTGCCAGAGGGCAGGGCTGGGTGGGGGATTGGGAATGAGGAATTGTTCCCTGGCAGGGTGGGCAGGCCCTGGCACAGGTGCCCAGAGCAGCTGGGGCTGCCCCTGGATCCCTGGGAGTGCCCAAGGCCAGGCTGGACACTGGGGACAGTGGGAGGTGTCCCTGCCATGGCTGGGGTGGCACTGGGTGGGGTTCTGAGGTCTCTCCCAACCCAAAGCAGTCTCTGTGATATCTGTGTGACAATTCCAGGGCTGTGTATCCCAGCCCAGACTCCTCTCCCATGGAGTTGGACAGGGATGTGTTGAAAATTCTTGTCCACATCCCTGTAGGGGTGGCACAGCTGCCCAGGGCAGGGGTGGAATCACATCCTGGGGCATTTCACAGCCCTGTGGATGTGGCACTTGGGAACATGTGGTGGCCGTGGCTGTGCTGGGGAGGGTTGGACTCTGGGCTCAGAGGGATTTTCCAGCCTCGAGGAGCCTGTGATCCCATGACTCCAGGTCCCTGCGCCTCCTGTGCTCGGGGAGTGCCTGGTGTGAGGAATATTTATCCCATTACAGGGCTGTTGACACTTGGCTCTGCCTGGAGTGTATTTTGCTGTCAGCTGGGAAGGGTAGAAATCATTAAGGGATGGAAGAGAACCTCCCTTGATCCTCACCAGGCCCCCTCACTGCTGAGCTGCCTGGGCTCTGTCCCTGCCTCTGGCACACCCAGCACCTGCCACGTCTCTGCAGAGCTGGCACAGGGGTGCACTGGGTTCCTGCTCCTGGCTTCCCTTTCATCATCTTCTAGATCTGGCTGATAGAATGAGTGACTGCTCTAAAGGTGCTCTGATGTCATGGAATCACAGAGTTTGGGTGGGAGGGACCTCAGAGCCCACCCACCCAGTGCCACCCCAGCCATGGCAGGGACACCTCCCACTGCCCCAGGCTGCCCCCAGCCTGTCCAACCTGGCCCGGAACACTTCCTAATTTTGGAGTTTGAGCTGAAGTCATGGCTCAGGCTTGTAGGAGAGGTCTGCTCCTCCCTGTGGGTGTGAAAGGCAGCTGTGAAGGGCACTGACATCCTGCAGGCATGGGGTGGCTGGGCCTGTGCCATTGCTTTTCCTCCCTTCCATTGCTGCTGTTCCTGGTCACATGTGGAAAGTAAAAAGGTATTTCTGCCCCTAATGTTGGCAGAAAATAAAGGCTGTGGTGCCCTTACGAGGAGCTGGGTCTGACAGGTGGCACCTGGGTGGGCCTGGCTCTGCCAAAGCCCTGGAAGTGATGCCAGCTCAGCCCCTCAGGGCAAGGGGGCAGGGCAGGGTCCTGCTCATCTCATGCCTGTGGTCCTCAGGGACTCCCCCCAAAATAAACACGTCTGCCCGTGGCAGTGAGAGAAGCCAGGGGCTCTGGGGAGCCCAGGGCCAGCAGTGCTGGAGGCTGGGGATGTCACTGTGCAGGGCCCGTGGCTAATCCCACCCTTCCATCGTCGGCATCCTGCTCGTGCCCCCTGGCACAGGTGTCCCCAGTGTGTGGGACACTGACCTGGAGCTGTAGGGAGCTCCCTGCTGCCAGGGTGGCTTGGTGGCCTCCGCTGTGCCAGCCTGCAGCTGGGTCACCGTGCCAGCAGCCATGGGGGTGGCACCTTCCTTTGGAGCCTTGCTGTCCTCGCTCAGACCTGGGCTCTGCCTCATCTCCCTCAGCTCCCTCATCTCCCTCAGCTTCATCATCTCCCTCAGCTCCATCAGCTCCCTCAGCTCCCTCAGCTTCCTCCTCTTCATCACCGCCCTCCTCTTCATCC
>WEZZ01024910.1:20481-43615 GCA_013400585.1 Chloropsis cyanopogon | reverse complement strand
CCCATCTCCCTCAGCTGCATCACCTCCCTCAGCTCCATCACCTCCCTCATCTCCCTCATCTCCCTCATCTCCCTCAGCTCCCTCATCTCCCTCAGCTCCCTCAGCTCCCTCAGCTCCCTCATCTTCCTCCACTCAGTTAGCTCTCTGAGCTCCATCTCTGAGCTCACTCATCTCTCCCAGATCCCTCATCTCTCTCATTTCTCTGAGCTCCTCCTCCCTCATCTCTCCCAGCTCCCTCAGGTCTGTGTGCTCCCTCAGCTTCCTCATCTTCATCTTTCTCTGCTTCGTCAGCTCAGTCAGCTCTCTGAGCTCGCTCCTCTCTCTCAGCTCCCCCAGCTCTCACAGCTCCATCTCCCTCACCTCCCTCAGCTCCCCCATGCCCCCAGCTCCCTCACCTCTCCCAGATCTTCATCCCTCCTCTCCCTCATCCCTCAGCTCCCTGTGGGAGGCACTGGCTCCCTGGAGCTCGGGAAGGAGTTTCTGTGCTCGTGGGCCAGTGCTGGCACTGCAGCAGAGCCATGCAGCCCTGCCATGGACAGGGACAGGATGATGAATCCCAGTGTAACAAAGCCCCCTCTGTCCAATAAAACATCTGCTGTGTCCAGGTCAGGTTGGACACTGGGGCTGGAGCAGCCTGGGACAGTGGGAGGTGTCCCTGCCACGGCAGGGGTGGCACTGGGTGGGCTCTGAGGTCCCTCCCAGTCCAACCCAGTCTGGAGTTCTGGGATTGTGTTTGCCCTCAGAGCATTGCTGTGAGTACAGCACAACAAATTGGCAAAGGCAGGAGCTTGATTTCCGAAGGTTTCGTCATTTATGGCTCTGGAGCTGCGTGGCAGCTCCAAAAATAATCCACAGATACCCCGGGGAGGAGGTTAAGGAGCAAAGTTCACCTGGGCTGCAGCACCTGCTCCAGCTCCTCCCACAGTTCCTTTCTCAAGCTGCTTCCAATGGTTTTTTTATGTGCTTTTGTTAGTCAAAGCTCAGAGGCAACCCCAGAATCCCAGCAGGGTTTGGGTTGGGAGGGACCTCAGAGCCCCCCCAGTGCCACCCCAGCCATGGCAGGGACACCTCCCACTGTCCCCAGTGTCCAGCCTGGCCCTGGGCACTGCCAGGGCTCCAGGGGCAGCCCCAGCTGCTCTGGCACCCTGTGCCACGGATCTGGAGCAGGGGGTGAGGCTTTTGGAGCTGCCCCCAGAATTCAGGGCCTGTGGGCGTGTGCTGAGGATGAACAGTCTGTGGGGAGTGTGGAGGCAGCAGGATCACCTGCTGATAGAAACCCAAGTGGTCCCAGCTGTCACCTGGCAGCGCTTTGGGTGTTGGCCCTGCCAGGATGCCAGGCCCGGGCCCTGCTGGTGCCATGGCAGGAGGTGGAGCTCCTCTGCTGCTCTGTCTCATGGCCTCCTTGCGTGTTGTAATTTTGGGATCTGGGAGCACAGGGGCAAACCAGCCCTGGGAGAGCTGTGGTGTCACAGGGAAAGCTCCAGGCAGCTCTTCCCACACCATGTGGGGTCTGTGGGGGCTCAGGTGTGGCAGAACCTCAGGAGTTCCTGGGGTCTGGGCACAAACAGTCCCACAAGGGGGAGGCTGAGGTCCTGCAGGACAGCCTGGAGTGTCCCAGTGCCAGAGGGCAGGGCTGGGTGGGATACTGGGAATTAGGAATTGTTCCCTGGCAGGGTGGGCAGGCCATGGCACAGGTGCCCAGAGCAGCTGGGGCTGCCCCTGGATCCCTGGCAGTGCCCAAGGCCAGGCTGGACACTGGGGACAGTGGGAGGTGTCCCTGCCATGGCTGGGGTGGCACTGGGTGGGATTTAGGGCCCTCCCAATGTGTGATGTGCCCTGCTGTGCTCTCTGCAGTGTACAACTGGACGGTGGACGAGGTGGTTCAGTGGCTCATTTCCTACGTGGAGCTGCCCCAGTACGAGGAGACCTTCCGCAAGCTGCAGCTGAGCGGCCACGCCATGCCCAGGTCAGTGCCAGCCCCAGATCAGTGCCAGTCAGGGTCAGTGCCAGTCCTGGTCAGTGCCAGTCCAGGTCAGTGCCACCTGGGTCAGTGCCATTCCCAGGTCAGTGCCAGTCCTGGTCAGTGCCAGTCCAGGTCAGTGCCACCTGGGGCAGTGCCATTCCCGGGTCAGTGCCAGCCCGGGTCAGTGCCATGCCCAGGTCAGTGCCACCCGGGTCAGTGCCAGTCCCAGGTCAGTGCCATGCCCGGGTCAGTGCCATGCCCAGGGTCCCGTGCTCAGGTCAGTGCCTGCAGTGTCCCCATGGGATGTGTGCAGGGACAGAGCCAGGGCCTGGCAGGAGTCAGCTCCTCTCATCACCTGAAGTTCCTTGGCTGGGCACTGCCCAGTTCTGCTGCAGTTGGGAGTGAAAAGAGGGGAAATTTGGGTTAGATACAGGGAATTAGGAATTGTTCCCTGGCAGGGTGGGCAGGCCCTGGCACAGGTGCCCAGAGCAGCTGGGGCTCCCCTGGATCCCTGGCAGTGCCCAAGGCCAGGCTGGACACTGGGGACAGTGGGAGGTGTCCCTGCCATGGCAGGGGTGGCACTGGGGGGGATTTAAAATCACCATTCCATGATTCCATGGAAGAGGAGCATTGGCTGGGAGTCACACTAAACTTGTAACAGGTTTGAGAAACCTCGGTGCTGCTTTTTTGGATAAAGGTTCCTGTCACTGAAAATGGGCCTTTTCCAGTGCCTGGGAAGGAGGGATTAACTGGGGATAAAATGAGGATGTTTTTGGGGCAGCACAATGTGTGTCCACATCCCTGCCAGGGGAGAACTGTGTTCATGGTCTGTGACACAGGGTGTAAAGGAATGGAGATTTGATTAAAAAATAGTTTTTAGTCATTGGTAGGACATGAAAAGATGGGTTTTGATGGGAAATCAGTTCCTCATGCTGTCAGGTAATGAATTAGGCCTGGCCCTGCTTTTTCCTGCTCTCTCCCAGTCCTCAAAACGCTGCTGCAAAGTGTCCTGGAGACAGCAGCAGCGAGGGATTCCTCCTGGCAGCAGGGAGCTCCCAGGCCCTGCTCCGGTTTCTCCCTCACACTGGTGGGGTGCTGGTGCTGGTGGGTGTGCCCACAGCGGTTCCTCCCCGTGTCGTGCAGGCTGGCAGTGAACAACGCCACCATGATGGGCACGGTGCTGAAGATGACCGACCGCAGCCACCGGCAGAAGCTGCAGCTCAAGGCCCTGGACACGGTGCTCTTCGGGCCTCCTCTGTGTGAGTACCCAGTCCCAGCTGCCAGCCTCGGGACAGACCCCCAGGGCCACCAGGTCTGCTCAGACTGGGCACCAGAGCCGGGCCTGGGTGACCCAGAGTGCCCAGCTCAGCCTCACCCAGGGATGTCCTCCCAGCACAGCTGCCCTGGAGCAGGAAGGGGCTGCTCCTGGATTTATGGAGCAGCTCTGTAGCCTGGAGCACCCTGGGCTGGCATTCCCAGCTCAGAGGGCTCTCCCAGAGCTGCAGCTGGGATCTCCCACTGTCCTGCTGGCATCTCCACAGGGTGAAACCTGCCGCCCTTCTGTGCTGCTGGAGGGCAGCCATCCTGCTCCCAGGGAAGCTGCTGCCATGTCCTGGAGCTCTGTCATCGTGTTCTGGGCTTTTCTGGGGCTCCACTGTCATGTCCTGAGGCTCTGCTGGTGGCTCAGGCTGTGAACTCCCCACCTCTGGAGAAGGGGAAGGAACAGCAGGCTGGATGGAAGTTTAGGGTGGCTGGTGGGTGCCCTGGGCTCCTTTGATGCTTTATCAGGATCTCAGGCTCTCTGATGTGTGTCTCCACGCCCCAGGTGCTCCCAGTTCCCTTTGGCTCCTGTCTGCTCCCTGTTAGAGTGCTTTTGTCTCCTCTGGCATGGCTTTCTCTGGGCTTTGGGTGCAGGGGGGTGGAATCCCCCCTTTCCTGCTGCCCATGCTGGGGGATCACCACGGGAATTCTGGGGTCCCAGTGCTCGTGGCTGGGGCATTTCTGGCATTTCTGGCCTCTCCCACTCCAGCACCCCCAAGTCCTTCTCCCCAGGGCTGCTCTCCAGCCATTCCCACCCCATCCTGGGAACGCAAACTGCCTGCAGGGTGTGAGGCACAGCATGAGGCAGAGCCACAGGGAGGAAATCACAAGCCTGGCTTGTACCGTCAGCCATTTCTGCTCACGGTTGCTGAAAAGCCTCTTTTTGCACAGGCACACTTTGGTTTTTATTTATTGCCTGTGTTGAACATGAAGCTTTTTGCTGAGTTTTAGGCCTGGCCAGGCTGGTGGAGCTGTCCTGGGTGAGCTCCTCCAGCAGTGGCTCCAGCCCAGCTCTCCCATGCTGGGGGTGGAATTTTTGCAGAGCTGTTGTGTGCTGTGTAAATGGCAGTGAATGGCTTGTACTGGCTGGGAGTGAATGTCTGTGCCCACGCTGGAGCTGTTCCGTTCTGCCCTGCTGCTCCCTGACCCTGCAGCCTGACCCTCCCTGGGGCACGGGGATCAAAGTGTGCAGGGAACCGTGGGGCTGGGGCTGCTCACACACCCCTCAGCTCCTCCCTGGCAGCTTTTCAGGCTGGGCTGACAGGGCTTGGAGCAGCCTGGGCTGATGGAAGGTGTCCTGCTCGCAGCAGGAGGTGGAATGGGGTGAGCTTTGAGGTCCCTCCCAACCCAAACCATTCCGTGGTTCTATGGCTGTATATACAGGGTATGTGAGAAGAGGAAATACACTTCAGATCTGCAGCTGAAGGAGAGATTTATCCCTTTTCAGAAGGTAAAATTTGCTGGTTTCTGGCCATCTGAATGGCTTTGTCTCCAGTCATGGGGAGAGGTTGTTTATCTAAAGCAATTCCTTCAGGAATGGATTGCAAAACACCTTTCAGGAGCCAGCAGCAGCTGGCAGCTTTGGGAAGTGCTCAGTGACCTTTAAAGCTGCAGAAGCTGCTTTACACCTCCTTTCCCATGGCCAGGGGAGGTGGCTCTGGAGGGGAGCCAGGCTCTGGGGGTCTCTGAGCAGTGGGATGTGGTGCACAGGTGGAGTTCCAAGGGTTTGTCTCCTCTCTTGGAGCTCTGTTCGCCACTGGTGTAAAGGCATTGATAAAAGCAGCCTCAGCTGGAGCCCCAGTCCTCCTGCAGGCCCCTAAATCCAGACACCCCGCTGCCCTTGGGGATCACAGCAGGTGGACAGGGCTGTTCCTGCTGCTCCAGGGTGGGTGTGTGGCTCGTGGCAGAGGTTTCAGGCAGTTGCCATGGCCAGTTGCCATGTGGATCTGCAGGCTCCTGCTGTCCCTCCAGGTCTGGTTCCTGCTGCCAGACTCCAGCCCTGCCGTTTCCTCCAGCAAACTGGTCTGACCACTTCAGCTCTGTAATTAACCCAGGTGCAAGGGAGCATGCTGCAATTATCATCTAAGCAAGATGGGGAGTCTCCTTCTTCTGTGTCTGTCCCTCTGGGGTCCTGTTCCTGCGGTTCAGGAGTTTATCTGGCACAAAATAGCACAACTTCAGGTGAAACATGGAATCCCAGACTGGTTTGGGTAGGGAGGGACCCTAAATCCCCCCCAGTGCCACCCCAGCCATGGCAGGGACACCTCCCACTGTCCCCAGTGTCCAGCCTGGCCTTGGGCACTGCCAGGGATCCAGGGGCAGCCCCAGCTGCTCTGGGCACCTGTGCCAGGGCCTGCCCACCCTGCCAGGGAACAATTCCTCATTCCCAAGATCCCACCCAGCCCTGCCCTCTGGCACTGGGAGCCATTTCCTGGCTCCTGTCCCTCCAGGCCTTGTCCCCAGTCCCTCTCCAGCTCTCCTGGATCCCTTCAGGCCCTGGCAGGGGCTCTGAGCTCTCCCTGGAGCTTCTCCTGTCCAGGTGAGCACCCCCAGCTCTGCCAGCCCAGCTCCAGCCCTGGAGCAGCCCCGGGGCCCCTCTGGGCTCTCTCAGCAGCTCCAGGTGCTGCTGCTGTCGGTGCCCCAGGGCTGGAGGCTCTGCAGGTGCAGCTCTGCTGCTTTGGAACTTGGGAGAGAATTTCTGGAATCTCAGCTCCTTCCCTGCTGCTCCTGCACCCTGGGCCAGTGACCACAGCCATCCCACAGCAGAGCTCAGATTGTTCTGTGCTGGGATTGTGGTTTAATCCCTCTGGGTTTGTCCCAGGGCAGCACAGCCTGTTCTGCACCCGTGTGGCCGTGGCTGCTCCCAGCACCCAGCAGGCCTGAGCTCACCTTACACCTGCAAAGGCTGCAGGAAAAGCCACGTACCCCACGGGAAACAGCAGCCTTCTCTGCCTTTGTCATTTCCTTCTTTTGGGAGAGGAGGCACAACGGGCACAGTTTTATCACAGACTGATTGTTCTGCTCCGCTGCAGGACTCGATGTCCTGCTGGGTTTGCAGCTCTGCCTGGGCTTGGTGTTTGAAAGAAGGTGAAATGATTGAACCAGGGGGGAGGTCTGGAACTGCAGGAGAGTTGGCTGGCATTAGATACCAGAAATGAAGGTGAGAAAATGGAGGTGCTCCCAGGGCTGGAACCCCTCTGCTCTGGGGTGCCAGGGCAAGGGGGAATGGCTCCCAGTGCCAGAGGGCAGGGCTGGGTGGGATCTTGGGAATTAGGAATTGTTCCCTGGCAGGGTGGGCAGGCCCTGGCACAGGTGCCCAGAGCAGCTGGGGCTGCCCCTGGATCCCTGGCAGTGCCCAAGGCCAGGCTGGACACTGGGGACAGGGGAAGGTGTCCCTGCCATGGCAGGGGTGGCACTGGGTGGGATTTGAGGTCCTTCCAACCCAAACCCTGCTGGCATTCCATGCTGCTACATTTCCATCCAAGCTGAGTTTTCCTCAGTTTCCTCATCCCGTGTCTCTGGGCAGCGCTGGTGCAGATGTGTGCAGTGCTGCTGTGCTGGAGCTGGGCACAGCTGGCACCTGGGGCAGGACAGGGACAGCTTGGGCTGGGGCAGCAGGGCAGGAGAGCAGGGCTGTGGTGGCCCTGGGCGGGTGGAACACAAAGCACCTGGACACCTGGATCAGCCCTGCTGCTCTCCAGATGGGAGCTGCAGTGCCTGAGGGATCTGCAGCGCTGCCAGGAGCCGCTCCCTCGGAAGAGGATGAGAGGATGTTGTGAAGATCCATCCGGAGGGAGCGGGGCAGCGCTCGCCCTGTTTGGTTCTGGGAGATGGATCCACTCCGGGTGTTTCAGGGAGTGATGGATCACAACTGCTGGGGAGGTGCTGCCTGGCTGTCTGCTGGGCCTTGGGGAGGGGTCCTGTCCCTGTCCCTGTCCCTGTCCCTGTCCCTCTGCACGGTGGGCAGGGAGCAGCAGCCCTGTCCCCAGTGTCCGTCCAGCCCGGTCCGTGCTGGGCTCTGCCTTTTTAGTTCAGGTTTCCAGCTCCCAGGACCCCTCCTGTGTCCCCCCAGCTCTGCCAGTGTGACAGATGTGGGATCAGAGAACACCCTGGCATGGGAGGGGCTGCAGCTCCTGTCTGAGCCACCCCTGCCATGGCAGGGACACCTTCACAGCTGCTCTGGGCACCCAGTGCCAGGCCTGCCCTCTCAGGACAGGGATTTTCTCCCTGTGTCTGGTGTGAATTACCTGTTGTTAAGCTCAAAACCAGTAGATATTGATCAATAAGTCCCAGCTCGCTGGACTGAGCTGCTCTTTCATGTGTGGCTTTCCCAGCACACACCTGGTTGAGTTACAGGAAAAAATCCTGCTTGACTCATCTTTCTGGGCTTTGTTTAGCACTTGAGCCCCCACTTAATTACTTCCATCCTCTCACATGCATCAACACCTTTTTTTGAATTAGCTGTTGAAAAGGGGAATTTCCACACTGAGTTGTGATTCTGATGGAAAGTTTGGCAGCTTGACAGTTGGACACTTGAGGTGCCCCAGCTCTGTGATCTCAGCAGTGTTTCTCCAGGTAATTATTTTGTTCTTAGTTACCTGTGCTGCCCTGTGAGATCACAGCCTTTCTGGAGGGCTTCCTATGTGCAGTTTCTCCTGTACCACTTATTGCCAGGCAAATTGGAGCTGGAAGATTTGGAATTTCATCTTTTTTGTTGTTGTTTCTCCAAATTGAATAAATGTTGTCAAGCTTCTGGTTTTCCCCTTAAATATTGACACAGCTCAACTTTTCCCTTGGTGAATCCTGTGCCACAATCCCTTGTAAAACTGCCTTGAGTGCTGCTGTCCCACTCTGGTGCAGGCAAGGCCCTTTGGAGCTCATCACCGTGGTCCTTGGGCTCCAGCAGTGTCTCTGTGTCTTGCAGTGACTCGTCACAACCACCTCAAGGACTTCATGCTGGTGGTGTCCATCGTCATCGGCGTGGGCGGCTGCTGGTTCGCCTACATCCAGAACCGCTACTCCAAGGAGCACATGAAGAAGATGATGAAGGACCTGGAGGGTCTCCACAGGGCCGAGCAGTCTCTCCATGACCTGCAGGAGAGGTAGGTTCACACTGTCCATCCAGCTGAGCACTCAGCTCTTCCTGCACGGTCCTTATTCCTCCAGAGTTCAGGGAATGCTTGGTTTCAGCTGTTGTGGTGCCTCACACCAGAGTCAGCCCCTTCCTGAGGGACCTGGCAGAGCTGCCAGCAGCCTCTGGAGCTCGGATGGGGGCTGGCTCCTCCTGGCCAGGCTGTGTGTAGAGATCTGTGTGTTCTTTCCCAGCTCCAGAACCAGGGAATGCTTTGGGTTCAGAGGGACCTTAGAGCTTGTCCTGTCCCACTCCTGCCATGCAACCCAGCTCACGTGGAATGTGTCATCCAAGGTGGTTTCACCTTGGCTTTTCATGGGGAAAAAGCATGTTGGAGCAGTGGGAGCAGTCAGGGGTTTACACATCCCCTCCTGAATTCTTGGAGCTGTGTGGGGAAGCAGTACCTGAATCAAAGGGTGTTGCTTGGAAAGTGAAAATATACATCATTTTGAAGTATTAAATAGGAATATCTGGGCTTTTGGTATGTGGATCGAATCCTGCAGCCTCAGGAGTGGGGTCTCTACTCCCAGGAATCACTGCAGTGGTTCCAGCAGAGCTACTGATGGGAAAACATGCTCCAGGAGACCCCTGGACACAGGGATCTTCTGGGACAGGGAAGAGCCTTCAGCCCTGGTGGTGACAAACCCGTGGGGTGCTCTGGCAATGGAATATTTTAAGGGCAGATTTAGCAAATCACAGAGCAGGATAGTCTGGGGCTGGAACGATTTTCTGTGCGGTTTCAGTGGAGTTTGGGAGGATAAACCTTAACTAGGCTGCCCTGTGGGCTGATGGCTGCATTTCCAGTGACTTCTCTGAACATGGAGTGTGGTGCCAGGCGCTCATCCTGGCCAGTCAGGGCTGTGGTGAGTGCCCTGGGCAAGCCCAGGATCCTGAGGATGTCAGGCTGCCCTGGAGACCTGCAGCCAGCCAGGTTTTGGGAACTGTCAGTGCCCTGCCCAGGTCTGCAGCCCCTCTCCTTGCCTACGAGCCCATCAGAGCCTCCAGGGGTTCATCCTGCCCGTGAGTGTTGCTGGAAAGGCTCCAGTTCCCCCAGTGAGGTGGCACCAGTTGGTGTCCGTGAGGAGAGCGAGCTCCCAGGGGATGGAGCCACGCTGGGCACGTTCCCCTGGCACAAAGTCCACTCCCCTCCCGGTGTCCAACCACAGCTGGTTCCACACAGCCTCGTGGAGTGTAATGTTACAGCTTGGAAACACTCCAAAGAAAGTTGGATTTATTTTTTCTGCATCTGGAAGGAGACAGGGATCCCTTCTCCATGGCCATCCCCTGGAGCAGAGGGCAGCAGGGCTGGGCTGGGTGTCTGAGCTCCAAACTGGGAGTGTGCCTGTGGGGAACGACCTTGGGCCCTGCCTCTGAGGGCAGAGCCACGTAAACAAGTGGATGTTCCTGGGAAGTTCAGCTAATGCCCTAAAGCCCCTCAGGAAGAAACACAAAACCGCTGGTGGCCGGCACAGCCTGCAGCCGGAGCAGCTCGGGAGGGCTCGTCCTCCACAGAGGGCACCCAGCAGGAGCTCAGGGACTGGAGCTGAGCTGGGGCCCTCAGGGGCCTCTGGAGGGGGAATATTCCTTCACTTCCTCATCCCTGCCCAACGGGGTCCAGCTGGGATCTTCAGCTGCCTCAGGAACAGCCAAAACTCCGGACAGCCCCAGCGCTTCTGGACCGGTGGAGAGGTTGTGCTGGAGTTCTGCTCAGAGACTTCTTCTCCAGAGCTGGAAGGGCCCTGCCGTGCTGGCTGGGTGAAGCTCAGTGCTGAGCAGACCTCTGGAAGGCACGGGATGCCTCTGCAATGCTGCTGGAATTTGCTGAGCAGCTCAGACACGCTCCTGAGGAGCTGGGAACGTTCATAGCAAACCCCAGTCTTTACTCATCTTCAGAGAGCCTTGGAGAGCATCCTGCAGCAGTGACACTCCCCAGTCCATTAAGTGACTCATCAAGATCATCAAGTCTTGGCACATCCTGCTGAAGCCTGAAAGGAGTGGGCAGGTCTGTTTTGGAGATGTGTGGATCGTGTGGAAGCTCCTGGACTGGGAGCCCTCAGGGTGCCCAGAGCAGCTGGGGCTGCCCCTGGATCCCTGGCAGTGCCCAAGGCCAGGCTGGACACTGGGGTGGAGCAGCCTGGGACAGTGGGAGGTGTCCCTGCCATGGCAGGGGGGGTCTCCCTGCTGGTTCCTGGTGCTGGGGGTGGTCTCTTCCCACCTGCAGGAGTCAGTGACTCTGACACTGGCCTGAGCCGGGTGCAGCAGCCGGGCCCTGGCCTTGTGGTGCCACTTCTGCAGCCTGGCCAGGTGCCTGTGGGTGGCCCCATCCTTGTGTGGTGCCCCTGCCCTGCTCAGCTGAAAGTGACCATAATGACCCCTCAGCTGTGCCCCCAAATTCCGTGTTCACCCGTGGCCAGCGTGAGGGGGACATATCATCAGTGTGGCACTTGTGTGAGTGGGCACTGGGTGTGGGGCAGGACAGGAGCAGGGCTGTGCCAGCAGGGCGTGTGGCGTGTCCTGGTGACTGCAGGGCTGGGCCAGCCTGTGCAGGGCCTGTCCCAGCTGGTGTTCTCAGTTCTGCAGCAGCTCTTTGTCACCATCATCTTCACTTTGGGACAGCTCCATGTCTCTGTTGAATTCCCCTTGGTAATGGTCTTGGCCAGTGGTGTATTCCCCTTGGGACAGCTCTTGGTCTCTGTTGAATTCCCCTTGGGACAGCTCCTGGTCCCTGTTGAATTTTCCTCAGGGCAGCTCCATGTCCCTGTTGAATTTCCCTCGGGACAGCTCCTGGTCCCTGTTGAATTTTCCTCAGGGCAGCTCCATGTCCCTGTTGAATTTCCCTCAGGACAGCTCCTGGTCCCTGTTGAATTCCCCTTGGGACAGCTCCATGTCCCTGTTGAATTCCCCTTGGGACAGCTCCTGGTCCCTGTTGAATTTCCCCTTCGGTACAGCTCCTGGTCCCTGTTGAATTCCCCTCGGGACAGCTCTTGCTCTCTCTCCTCGTCCCCTCGGGACAGCCCCAGGTGGGTGCAGTCTCTCTCCCCTGGGTGACAGGTGGCACTGGGATCCTCTCTGAGGGTCACNGTGGTGCCCCTGCCCTGCTCAGCTGAAAGTGACCATAATGACCCCTCAGCTGTGCCCCCAAATTCCGTGTTCACCCGTGGCCAGCGTGAGGGGGACATATCATCAGTGTGGCACTTGTGTGAGTGGGCACTGGGTGTGGGGCAGGACAGGAGCAGGGCTGTGCCAGCAGGGCGTGTGGCGTGTCCTGGTGACTGCAGGGCTGGGCCAGCCTGTGCAGGGCCTGTCCCAGCTGGTGTTCTCAGTTCTGCAGCAGCTCTTTGTCACCATCATCTTCACTTTGGGACAGCTCCATGTCTCTGTTGAATTCCCCTTGGTAATGGTCTTGGCCAGTGGTGTATTCCCCTTGGGACAGCTCTTGGTCTCTGTTGAATTCCCCTTGGGACAGCTCCTGGTCCCTGTTGAATTTTCCTCAGGGCAGCTCCATGTCCCTGTTGAATTTCCCTCGGGACAGCTCCTGGTCCCTGTTGAATTTTCCTCAGGGCAGCTCCATGTCCCTGTTGAATTTCCCTCAGGACAGCTCCTGGTCCCTGTTGAATTCCCCTTGGGACAGCTCCATGTCCCTGTTGAATTCCCCTTGGGACAGCTCCTGGTCCCTGTTGAATTTCCCCTTCGGTACAGCTCCTGGTCCCTGTTGAATTCCCCTCGGGACAGCTCTTGCTCTCTCTCCTCGTCCCCTCGGGACAGCCCCAGGTGGGTGCAGTCTCTCTCCCCTGGGTGACAGGTGGCACTGGGATCCTCTCTGAGGGTCACTGGCCCAGCTGATGCCCTGCCAAGCTCCCAGCCCTGCTGAGAGCCTCAGTGCAGCTCAGCTCCTCCTGGAAGATCCCGCTGATCCACTGGGTTCATTGCTGCCACAATTCCCAGTTGCTGCCATATATTCCTACTGGTTCAGTTCTGTCAGGAGGAGGAATAAGAATGTCCAGGCAAGGGTAAGGCATGTCTGAATTTGCAGGATTTTGTGGGAGGAACGTGGATCCATCCTGTCTGGGTGGTCTGATGTGCTCTGGCAGATCTTCCCATGCTTTGTTTTAGTGAAGTCTTCACTTTGGTGAAAATACCAAAAATTGAGCTTAATTTGAGACTCATTAGAGGAAATTTGGATGTGCTGTGGGAAATGAAGAAAACGCATCCTGAGTATTGGATAACAAATGAAGCTGAGACCGAGCAGTTGACAATTTCATTTCTTCCCAGCCATGGTGAACTATCTCCCTGGCACCCCCATGGAGCAGGGCAGGGCTGGACCTGCTGGGGAGAGCTGGATGTGGTGAGCGGGGCTGGATGTGGTGGGCAGAGCAGGGCTGGACCTGGTGGGCAGAGCAGGGCAGGGCAGAGCTGGATGTGGTGGACAGCCCGGCAGCCCTGTCCTGGCTCCCTGCGGGCCCTGGGGCTGGCCCAGCGGTGGCCCTGGGGCTGGCCCAGCGGTGGCCCTGGAGCTGGCTCTAGAGCTGGCCCAGCGGTGGCCCTGGGGCTGGCCCAGCGGTGGCCCTGGGGNCATGTCTGAATTTGCAGGATTTTGTGGGAGGAACGTGGATCCATCCTGTCTGGGTGGTCTGATGTGCTCTGGCAGATCTTCCCATGCTTTGTTTTAGTGAAGTCTTCACTTTGGTGAAAATACCAAAAATTGAGCTTAATTTGAGACTCATTAGAGGAAATTTGGATGTGCTGTGGGAAATGAAGAAAACGCATCCTGAGTATTGGATAACAAATGAAGCTGAGACCGAGCAGTTGACAATTTCATTTCTTCCCAGCCATGGTGAACTATCTCCCTGGCACCCCCATGGAGCAGGGCAGGGCTGGACCTGCTGGGGAGAGCTGGATGTGGTGAGCGGGGCTGGATGTGGTGGGCAGAGCAGGGCTGGACCTGGTGGGCAGAGCAGGGCAGGGCAGAGCTGGATGTGGTGGACAGCCCGGCAGCCCTGTCCTGGCTCCCTGCGGGCCCTGGGGCTGGCCCAGCGGTGGCCCTGGGGCTGGCCCAGCGGTGGCCCTGGAGCTGGCTCTAGAGCTGGCCCAGCGGTGGCCCTGGGGCTGGCCCAGCGGTGGCCCTGGGGCTGGCTCTAGAGCTGGCCCAGCGCTGGCCCGGGGGCTGGCCCAGCACTGCCCTGGCTCTGTGCGTTGCAGGCTGCAGAAGGCGCAGGAGGAGCACCGCTCCGTGGAGGTGGAGAAGGTGCACCTGGAGAAGAAGCTGCAGGACGAGATCAGCATTGCCAAGCAGGAGGCGCACCGGCTGCGGGAGCTGCGCGAGGGCACCGAGAACGAGCTCAGCCGGCAGAAATACGCCGAGCAGGAGCTGGAGCAGGTGAGGGCTCACCTGGGGGAGGCACCTCCACAGCCTCCACAGAGAGAGGGCTCTGAGGGCAGCGCTGCTGCATCCCTCTGGGAAACACAGAAACACAAATGTCTGCATGGGGAGGGCCCTCAGAGCCCCCCAGTGCCACCCTGCCATGGCAGGGACACCTCCCGCTGTCCCAGGTGCTCCCAGCCCTGTCCCAGCCTGGCCTTGGGCACTGCCAGGGATCCAGGGCAGCCCCAGCTGCTCTGCTCTCACCTGAGCAGGGCTGAGGGCAGAATCCCAATCCCTTTCCTGCTGCCCACACTGGGATCAGCCCAGGCACAGGGATTTCAGCTCCCAGGGCCTGTGGAGCTCCTCCCACCCCTCCCCAGCCCCTTCCCCCCAGGGCTGCTCCCAGCCCGCTCTCCCCAGGTGTGTTTGTGCTGGGATTGCCCCAGCCAGGTGCAGCACCAGCCCTTGGCCCTGCTGGGCTGCACGAGGCTGGCACGGTCCCAGCTCTGCAGCCTGTCCAGGTGCCTCTGGGTTCCTTCCCTGCAGTGGGTGAGTAGCACCCAGCCCCGTGTCACTGCAGGCTGTGGGGCTGCCCTGGGTCCCTGTCCCTGTCACCAGCAGAGACATTTCCCAGCGCCAGTCCTGGCTCCTGAGGGACACCAGTCCTCACTGCTCTCCACCACCCCTAAATCCAGTGGTGCTGCTGCTCTTCTGCCTTTGCTTTCCCCCTCCCCTTTGTGGAGAAAAGCCCCAAGTCTCTTTTCCACAGTGCCCAGTACACATCCCAGTCGCTGCCATGGTGCTGGACAGGGCAGGTGCTGGCACTTGTGACATCCCAGCAGGAGCAGAGGCGTTGGAGCTGCACCCTCTGGGATGTTGGAGTCCCTCCCCAATCCATGCAGTGTCTCTTCATTTGTGTTCATGCTTTTAGGACAGATTTAGAATGAGGTCAGTTCTGCTTTCCATGTTTTCTCGTGGATCAGAGGGGTGTGTAAGGGCTGGGTTGGAGCAGCCCTGTGAGCCCGTCAGCTCCAGCCATTCCCCAGCACTGCCAAGGCCACCACTGACCATGTGGTGCCACATCCTGGTGAATCCCTCCAGGGATGTGACTCCAGCATTGCCCTGGGCAGCTGTGCCAGGGCTGGACAGCCCTTTCTGTAAGGAAATTCTCCCAGTGTCCAACCTTAACCCCCCCCAAACCTCAAGAAGGTCCAAACCCGCAATCCCAGTAGCTGCTTCCTCTCTCACCTGAGGGACAGTTCTCACCTGGCTCCACGTTACAGAGCAGTTTAAACTGAAGCTGGGAGCCAGACCTGCACGAGCCAGGCAGGTTCCTCAGATACTCCAAGGCCACGTGTGTATCCTCCCAGCTGTGTCCTGTCTTTTTTGCCACCATGGAGGATGGGGAAGAAAACAAGGCAGGAATCCAGGGCTTCCCTGGCAAGGCAGGACCAAGTGTCCTGGGAGCCCCGGGGCAGTGCAGGGGTGCAAACAGCAAATTCCCTTCCTGCCTGGTTCAGCTGCAGCCCTGAACCCCTCTGTGGGAAATGGATTTGTAGAGAGCTTTTAGGGTTTGATAGAAGGTCTATATAGTATGTATTTATATGTAAATTTTGAGATAAGAAATGTTGCTTTAGAAATGTTATGGACTAGGATAGATATTGTTAAGACCCCATCTCTGGGTCAGGAAAAGGGCATGGTCTGACACCCCTCGGTGCCTATTTCCAGGGGTGCTCTTATCTGCTGTGGCCACCCCGCCTCTCCACGGGGCCACCGAGCTTCCTGTCCCTGGGGTGTCCCTGCTGGCACAGACAGACCCTGGGGCAGTGTGCCTGGGGCACAGGCAGGGCTGGGTGGCCTCAGGTGGCTCTGGCTGGGGAGCAGCCCAGCTCTCAGCCCTCCCTGGCCTGCGTTCCCCTTTGCAAGGAGCCGGGAAGGCGGTGCTGCCGTGAGCTCTGTGCGTGCCCGGGCGTCGGGAGGTGAGTACTGCAGCGTCCCTGTGAGCACCGTGTGTCCCTCTGGCCACGTGTGACCGTAACCCCTGCACCGCCCCCCAGCTCCAGGGCACTGTGACATTAACCAGGCACCCCTCTGACCCCACACTCCTCCCAGTTCCACATGGCCCCTGCTCCCAGGAGTATTAACCAAGGCCTCCTCTGCACCAGCTGGTTCTGACCACCAAAGCCACGCTGGAGGGTTTGGATGGTGCTGCTGGAGTTGGGTCTACGGCATGGGGAGTGTCCTGTTCCCAGGATCCTCATCCTTCCCTCCCTCCTCACTGGGTCACCCTCCACAGACCACGGACCCAGAGAACACTGAGAGAATTGTGGAACAGAATCCCAGACTGGTTTGGACTGGGAGGGACCTCACAGCCCACCCAGTCCCACCCCAGCCATGGCAGGGACACCTCCCACTGTCCCCAGTGTCCAGCCTGGCCTTGGGCACTGCCAGGGATCCAGGGGCAGCCCCAGCTGCTCTGGGCACCTGTGCCAGGGCCTGCCCACCCTGCCAGGGAACAATTCCTCATTCCCAAGATCCCACCCAGCCCTGCCCTCTGGCACTGGGAGCCATTCCCTGGCTCCTGTCCCTCCATCCCTTGTCCCCAGTCCCTCTCCAGCTCTCCTGGATCCCTTCAGGCCCTGCCAGGGGCTCTGAGCTCTCCCTGGAGCTTCTCCTGTCCAGGTGAGCACCCCCAGCTCTGCCAGCCTGGCTCCAGCCCTGGAGCAGCCCCGTGGCCCCTCTGGGCTGGCTCCTAGAGCTCCAGGTCCTGCTGCTGTTGGGCCCCAGGGCTGTAGGCAGCACACTGGGGGTCTCACCAGAGCATAACTTTTATTTAAATCTCCTGATAAATTGGTGCTCTTAGTGATCTAAACAGGGTCTTAAAGGTCTTCCCAGGAGAATGGAGACACACAAAATAACTCCTGTTTGCACGGATTCCCTGCAGAACCACGAGGGTTTGGGTCATGGACACTCATTTTAGCCACTGGTCCTTGCCTGCACCACAGCACTTCCCTTTCCCACCATTCCCTAAAAACTTTGTTCCTGTGAGTGTTATGAGCACTCCTGTACCCCAAACAACCACTGACAGATTTCCCACCCATGTTTTCTCTGTATTCCAAATCGCAGATGTCTGTGGGTGATGGTCAGAGTTCTGCTGAGGTGGGAGCAGCTCCTGACACTGCTGCTGTCCCATGGGGAAAGCCAGGAAAAACCCAGGCTCTGGGACTGAATTTGGCACTCTGGGACTGATCTAGGCAATTTTGTACTGAACAACCCTAGATCACACACAAGTGGTACAAGTGTTTGACCTCTTGTGTGTGGGGCCTTGGGGCTGCTCCTGGATGGATGGTACTTCTGGGTAAAACACAGAATTTCAGAGATCTGCCTGTACCCCGGGCTCTTGGCTCCCTAGAACCCCCCCGGGCTGGGCTGGGTGAGAGGTGCCCGAGTTAAAGAGGAGCAGATCCAGGGAGAAGCTCCAAGTGTGAGCAATCCTTCATCACAAAAACGCTTCTTTCTCTGCATCCGCCCACGGCCGCCAGGAGAGGGTGGGCTGGGAGCTGCAGGAGCTGCAGGAGCTGCAGGGTGGGGGCACAGCTGTGGTGCAGTGGTGGCACCGTGCCCCATCCCTGCACAGTGCCCCATCCCTGCAGTGTGTCCCAGGATTGTGGTGCCATCCTGCCCCTGCTCCGGGCTGGGACACCTCCCCTTCCTGCAGGGCTTGCCAGGCTCCAGGGCTGAGGGAGCCCTGGCACAAGGTGGGCAGTGCCACAGGCAGTTCATTCCTGATGGTCTGCAGCACTAAAGGCTTTTCTGTGAGGCTGCAGTGTCCTCAACTGGCTCCTCAGCCAGTCCCTGCTAATCCTGAATCTCTGTGGGATGTCAGGGTGTGCAGGAGCCTGGGCTGGGGTGGAAGAGGAGACCCCAGCAATGGCTGATCCAGCCAGGCTGTTTTCTTTCCCTGACCAGCAGCACATGTTTTGTGTCTAAATATTTTTCTCACTTTCCCCAGTGTGGAAGTTGTCTCCTGACGAGCTCCCTGGGCTTGGCTCGGAGCTGTGCTGAGACAGGGATTGCCTGCAGGGTCCTGTCAGGGGTTCTGCCTCCGCAGGGGGATCTGTGGGATTTACAGACAGGCAGCAAGCTCTGCAGAGGTTTCTGGAGGCTGCAGAAAAGCCCCAGAGCATCCTCTCTGCGAGCCTGATTCCCTTCTAACAACGTCATGCACCATGCCCTCGGCTCCAGAGGGTTTTCCTGTGCTTGTGGCAGAGGAGCTGGCGTGGAGAGGTCGGGAGGGAGCAGAGCACGGTGCTGGCTGGGAGCCTCTGAGCAAGGGGCTCAGCTGTAGGAGGACAGGAATGGTCCGTGGGAGGTTCTGGTGCTGGGAGCAGCAGCCTGGCGCGTGGGTGGCTCCTCTCCTGCAGCCCCCAGGATGGCACCGCTCCTCCAGAGGACTGTCCTGCTGCCAGGACTGATGAAGCTGCCTGGGAAAGGGGCTGGCAGCAGGGGGGATGAGCTGTGGGAGGGCTGTGTCCCCACGGCCGCTCCACGTGTCCCCACGGCCGCTCCACGTGTCCCGGGCCCCTCTCCCCAGGTGCGGATGGCGCTGAAGAACGCGGAGAAGGAGCTGGAGTCCCACTGCAGCTGGGCTGCCCCCGAGGCCCTGCAGAAGTGGCTGCAGCTGACCCACGAGGTGGAGGTGCAGTACTACAACATCAAGAAGCAGAACGCAGAGAAGCAGCTGCTGGTGGCCAAGGAGGGGGTGAGAGCTGCAGCGGTGCCGTGCTGGTCCCCGGGGGAGGTCTGGGGAGTGGAGCTGCTTCCTCTGCATCTTCTTCGTTTTGTGGCAGCGTGGAGTCCCAGAACAGCTTGGGTTGGGAGAGACTTAAAGTTCATCTCATTCCGTGGGCAGCGACACCTTTGATTATATCCCAGGCTGCTCCAGCCCCAGTGTCCAGCCTGGCCTTGGGCACTGCCAGGGATCCAGGGGCAGCTCCAGCTGTGCCAGGGCCTGCCCACCCTGCCAGGGAACAATTCCTAATTCCCAAGATCCCATCCAGCCCTGCCCTCCCTCAGCCCAAGGGCAGTTTCTCTCTTCATGCCTTAAATTTGCCTCTTGTAAAAGTGCAGCACAAGCGAGGTGTGAGCAGGGGCTGAGCATGAGGATGAGAATGAGGATGAGGATGATGCTCCTGAGCCACGGGCTCTCAGGGTGGGCAGGTCCCAGCCTGGGCACTGTTGGAGCCTGGAGCCCATGGAGTCTGGGCAGGGATTGCTGCCCTGGCTGCTGGGTGAGCAGCACAATGCCTGCTCCGGGTGAGGAGCGTGCACAGGCAGTGGCACCCCGAGGTGAATCACTGCACAGGCAGTGGCACCCCGAGGTGAATCACTGCACAGGCAGTGGCACCCCGAGGTGAATCACTGCTGCGTTCCCCAGCTGGGATTTGGTGTGCCAGCCCTGAGGGATGAGCCCAGGGAGCTGCTGTGACTCGTCCCCATGGCCACAGGGAGCCAGCAGAGCTGGCAGGAGGGAGAACTCTGCCTGCCTTCATCTGCTTCGATTGGGAACATTTTAACATTCCAGCAGTTTTCCTTTGGCTGTGTCCGGTCTTGCATCCACATCCTTGGATTTCCTGAGTCCCAGGCTCATGCCACTGGAGCTGGGAGTGGAAGAGCTGTGGGAGCAGACTTTAATTTTTGATACAATGACACAAACTCAACCTCAAACCAAAACTCCTCCTCAGTCCACGCCCTGGGGTGTGTTTGGTGGTTATTCATGGGAGAGACGAGCCAATGTGTGAGAGCCCTTCTCTGAGTGAGGTACCTGGATCATGGAATCATGGAGTGGTCTGGGTTGGAGAAACCCTCACAGACCTTCAAGTCCACCTGTTCCCTGAGCAGTGCCAAGGCCACCACTGCCCCATGTCCCCAGGTGCCACATCCACAGGGCTGTGAAATCCCTCCAGGGATGGGGACTCCAACTCTGCCCTGAAAGTTCAGCCTTTTCAGTTCAGCCCCCTCTGATTCTTGGGAAACTGGGAGAAGGGAGCATGAAATCCCCAACCTGCTACTTGCTGCTGGGGAGTTCCTCACTGGGGAGAACAGCATTCCTCAGTAACACCACCATTCCCACTGTTCCCACACGTGCAGGCAGCTGCAGGGACTATTCCTGTCTCAGTCCATCCAGGATATCCATGGCCTGGAGGAAACTTCAGGTTGTCTTCTTCCTGTGACCTGTCTCTGTTGATATTCCAGGCTGAAAAGATCAAAAAGAAGCGAAACACCCTTTTTGGGACGTTCCATGTTGCTCACAGTTCCTCTCTGGATGATGTGGATCATAAAATCTTAACTGCAAAGTGAGTGTCTGCTCAACACCCCCCTCATCCCTCCCCTGTCCCAGGCAGGAGTGTCCTGACCTCCAGAGCGGCTTTGGGGCTCATTTTGCTGAACTTCTGTTGTCCTCAGTGACCTGGGGTTGGACTTTCTCCTCTTCATCAATAACCTTCTGATTTGACCTGTGAGAAACCAGGGATTGCAGTTATGTGGAGCAATTAAAAGTCCTGCAAAACGAGGTTCCAGGAGGCTGCAGGGTGTTTAAGGGATTGTCATGGAATGGTTTGGGTTGGGAGGGACTTCAGAGCCCACCCAGTGCCACCCCAGCCATGGCAGGGACACCTCCCACTGTCCCCAGTGTCCAGCCTGGCCTTGGGCACTGCCAGGGATCCAGGGGCAGCCCCAGCTGCTCTGGGCACCTGTGCCAGGGCCTGCCCACCCTGCCAGGGAACAATTCCTCATTCCCAAGATCCCATCCAGCCCTGCTCTCTGGCACTGGGAGCCATCCCCCCTTTTTATCATCCCTGGATATTTCAGCTGCCGCTGCATTTCTTAATTGCTGCTTTCCTGGCACTGGAATGAAGAGTGTCTCAAACCTCAGGGCGCACAGCTGACCCCATGGGCTCTCTCCCGGGTGGTTCAGGGGTGTTTCCCCTTCACTGCCCTCACCGTCCCGTGTGTCCCTGTCCCCAGACAAGCGCTGAGCGAGGTGACGGCGGCGCTGCGGGAGCGGCTGCACCGCTGGCAGCAGATCGAGCTGCTCTGCGGCTTCCAGATCGTCAACAACCCCGGCATCCACTCCCTGGCCTCGGCCCTCAACATCGACCCGGGCTGGATGGGCACGGCCCGGCCCAACCCCTCCCACTTCATCATCACCGACGACGTGGACGACCTGGACGAGGAGCTGGTGTCACCCATGTCCATCCAGTGTACGTCAGCCCTGGGAACGGGGGCTCCCCTGGGAATGGGGGCACCCCTGGGAATGGGGGCTGCCTGGGAATGGGGGCACCCCTGGGAACAGGGGCACCCCTGGGAACGGGGGCACCCCTGGGAATGGGGGCACCCCTGGGAACAGGGGCACCCCTGGGAACGGGGGCACCCCTGGGAATGGGGGCTCCCCTGGGAATGGGGGCTCCCCTGGGAACGGGGGCTCCCCTGGGAATGGGGGCACTCCTGGGAATGGGGGCACCCCTGGGAACGGGGGCACTCCTGGGATTTGGAAGCTCCCTGGGAATGGGGCCTTTGGGAGCTCCCTGGGAATGGGGGATTTAGGAGCTCCCTGGGAACAGGGGCTGTGTCTGCTGAGGCTGGGGGCTGTGGCACAGGGCAGACCTGGACCTGCAGTTCACCTGTGTCAGGAGGCATTAGTTGATCCAAGTTGGGGTTTCCATGCCCAAAGACCACACACAGCTGGTCCATCAGGGTCAGGTGTCCCTAACAGGCCAGGCCCCACTGCTGGGGTTGTTTGGAGCCTGTTCATCCCAGCAGAACTGGTAATTTAGAAATTGTTCATCATCATTTCATTCTGTCTGTGCTGTTCTGGTCAACTGAGTGATTTAAGCATTTACCAAAAAACCCCAACCAAAGGCATGGGTAGGCATGGCAGTGGGACAGGAAAAGGGATTATCCCAGTGTCCCCTTGGCCTGAGCACTTTGTTGGGATGTAAAGGACTCAAAGCTGCCCCTCCTGAGGCACCGTTCCGGGTGGGAGCAGCACTCTGCCAGCCTCAGGGACCTGTTAACGTTCCTGGAGCAGAGGCTGCCCCAGTTCCCCAGCTCTGTGCAGGGCTTGGGGTCACCCGGGGCACCTCCCGTCCCTCTTTGTTGGTGACAGAGAGCATCAGCTCCCAGCGTGGCTGTCCCTGCTCTGCCAAGCCCAGATCCCACAGAGGGAGGGCTGAGCATGGATCACCCTGTGCCTGTGACCCCCACAGCTGCTGGAATTGGTGTCACAGGGCTGGCTGACAGTGTCACCTTCTCTGCAGCAGCTGGGAGCCAGCCCTGGCTGCTGTCCCTGCCTTTAGCTGGCCCAGATCCTGCCTTGCTTCTCCCAGAAGGGCATTTTCCAAATGGTTCCCCTTGGGTATTGCACGAGAGCCTGAGAGAGCTGAAGGGCAGGGACAGGGGCCTGTGGGCACAGGAGCAGCACCTGGCAGGGCACAGCACCCTGGTCCAGGCATTTCATGGAATCATGGAATCACAGAGTGGATTGGGTTGGAAGGACCATAAATCCCATTCCAGTGCCACCCCAGCCATGGCAGGGACACCTCCCACTGTCCCAGGCTGCTCCAGCCCCAGTGTCCAGCCTGGCCTTGGGCACTGCCAGGGATCCAGGGGCAGCCCCAGCTGCTCTGGGCCACTCTGCACAATTTGATCCAAGCCAGGGCTGTCTGGGGGAGCAGGAGGGAGGAGCAGGAGGGTCTCAGGCTGGCACTGTGTGCTGCAGGAGGTGCCCTGTGTGCCAGTGCCAGTCCCCTCGGCCTGGGGGAGGTCCAGGGGCAGGTGCTGAGGGGGGCTCAGGGCTGGGGCCAGGGGGAGGCAGAGCTGGGAGGCTTTGGGAAGGGCAGGAGGAGCAGGGGGAGCTGTGTGCTCCCAGGGCTCTGCAGGCCCGGGGGCTGGAGCCACAGTCTGTGGGGTCAGGTGTGCCTGGGGACATCAGAGCTTCGGGGAACAGAGACCTCCTGCTCCTTGGCATTGCCACTCACCATCAGAACTGAGCTGGGCTTTACCTCTGATAAAGCCCTGGCACAGCCCCAGCTGGGCACTGGTGGCAGGGATGCTTGGACAGTCCCAGGTGACACCTGAGGACCTCAGCCGGGCCAAGTGTGAGCTTCAGCCCCGATTTCAGCCTCAGCTCCTTGGCTTGTGAGACATTTCCAGGGAGCACTTCCAGTTCCATCATCCCAGAGCTGGGCAGAGAGCCTGCCCCCCCCCCCCCCCCCCCCCCCCCCCCCCCCCCCCCCCCCCCCCCCCCCCCCCCCCCCCCCCCCCCCCCCCCCCCCCGGGGGGCGACCCCCTCCAGACC
>WEZZ01024910.1:9489-20415 GCA_013400585.1 Chloropsis cyanopogon | reverse complement strand
CACCCTCCTGCCCACCCTCCTGCCCACCCTCCTGCCCACACACCTCCCTGCAGGTGATGCACCTCTAGCAAGCACTGGATGCTCCAATTCCCAAAGGAATCCTTTCCCTGTGGGATTTCCTCCCTTTGTGTACAAACCCTGCCTCAGGAGAGCAGTGCCGAGTTTCTCCTGCCCAAACATGTTGCTGAGGACCCGTGGTGCTTCTCCCAGTAAATCCCCTCTCTCTCTCTCCTGTTCCCACCCGGCTGCCCCCCCAGATGCAGCCTGGCTTTTCGGGCGCAGGTTCAGCGACCGCTCCTCGCTGTCCTCGGAGGATCAGTCCCTCTGGAAATACCCTGGTTTGGTTCTCTTCAATTATATTTTCGGTTTTTCATTCTGCCCTCTGGCCTTTTTCTGGACTAAAATACATCCACCAATTTTCCATCTTTCTGGCACGGGAACTAATGAATGTCTCTGTCCTCACTGAGCCATGGCCACCCGTACTAACCGCAGGAAGAGTCTGGTGGGATGAAGAAGAATCTCAGCTGCAGCTCCCACGTGCTCCTGGGTGCAGTTAGGGAATCTGGGGGGCTGGGCTCACTCCATTTCACCCCTGAGGTGGAGATGAAGGACCCAGTGAGGCCAGGAGGAGGTGACAGCATTCCCTGTCCCATCCCACCTCCTTCCCTGCTGCCCCGTCCCTCCCTGAGGTGCTGCTGGTGCCGTGTTCCCTCAGAATTCAGAATAATCCCTCAGAATTCCTAAATAGCCTGAGCAGTGCCAGCTCTTAGGGAAACCTGTCCCCTGGGGGTGGCACACAGGCTCCTGGCCTTGGCTCCCTGTGGAAGCCTTCCCCTGGGGAGCACGGCGTGGCACGGGGGAGGTGGGTGTGCCAGCCTGGGCAGGGAGGGCTTTTCCTTGGCATGCTGGGCAGGGAATCTGGGGAATGTTGCTAAAACGTGTCTGGAGGGAAGTGCTGGGTCTGGGAAGCGGGGTGCCAGCCTGTGCTCCAGAGCTGATTGCAGGGTAGGTCCTGGGGAAGGAGAGCACGAAGGTGGGAAGTACTGAGATGGGAAATGAGGGGTCGAACACCAGGAAAAAACAGGGAATGCTTTAGGATAAAAGCGTGGCCTGAGGGAAAAAGAAACCTTAGCAGAAACCCATCACCCAGTGAGTTACTCTGCAGTCAGATCCCTGTGAACCCTCCACAGTGAGAGTCCCTAACTGGAATTGCAGCTCTGGAGCTGAAAAAAAAATAATTCTTACAATAGAATAGATGGTGTAAAATTCCAGGTTCATGGATGGGCACTGCAGGGAGCAAGGAGCAGCAAGCCTGAGCAGTGGGAAAGACTAGGATTCACTTTGGGGGTGTGGAAACAGCCAAGTTGCCAGAGTTATTCCATCTTATTCCTTCTTCCACTGGAAATATGTCCCTGTGGATCCTTCAGTCCTGAGTGGCTCTGCCAGAGGAGCCCTGTGTGTCCAGCTGGGATTTTCCCGAGCAGGGATTGCTGGTTCTTCCATTCCCAAAGGAGCTCTCCTCCTCCTCCTCCTCCATTTCTGAGCTTTCCTGTCTCTGCACCTTTTTAACCCATCTGTGCATTAATTTCTTACGCACATAAGAAATCCTGAGCAATCCTGAACACCTTATCTCCTGCCAGAGGAGGAACATCTTGTGTGGAATGGCAGCAAGGGGAGGGAATAAAGCCAGCCTGGCTGGCTGGGGTGGGGCTGCAGCCCTGGGATCCCCTTTTCCACGAGGGAGGGGAGCACTCCCAAGGCTCCAGGCAGGTGAAGGGGCCTCCCCTGGCTCTGGGGGTGACCCCGGGGGCAGGTGTGGGGCCCAGGCAGCTGCTCAGGGGTTGCTGGGCTCCAGTTCCAGCCAGGTGTGACCACAGGGCTGGAAGGATCCCGAGGAGCTTTGTAGGCAGTTCAGGAGCTGGTGCTGGGGCTCCAAAGGACATTCCCATGTGGTTCCACAAAGCAAGGGGAATGGGCAACCAGAGGAGAACATTTCTCAGGCTGAGATCTGATCTCTGATCAGTCACAGTGCTCATGGAACAGGCTGGGAGCAGGTGAGGCCACTCTGGGGCCAGAGTCACCAGTTGAGGCATGGAGGAATCAGGCATGAATCCCAGAGAGTCTGGGTTGGGAACGACCTTAAATCCCCCCCAGTGCCACCCCTGCCATGGCAGGGACACCTCCCACTGTCCCCAGTGTCCAGCCTGGCCTTGGGCACTGCCAGGGATCCAGGGGCAGCCCCAGCTGCTCCGGGCACCTGTGCCAGGGCCTGCCCACCCTGCCAGGGAACAATTCCTAATTCCCAATGTCCTCAACCCCAATGTTTTCAACCAACCAGGGAGCTGCCCCTGGATCCCTGGCAGTGCCCAGGGCCAGGTTGGACACTGGGCTTGGAGCAGTCTGGGGCAGTGGGAGGTGTCCCAGGCATGGCTGGGGTGGCCCTGGCTGGGATTTAAGGTCCCTCCCCACCAATCCCCTGTTTGATTCCATGTGCTCCTGGAGCTGCCCCTGCACAGCGAGTCGAGCAGAGCTTCAGGTGCCAGCACTGCCCTGCTCACCCGGGGCTCCTGCTTTGTGCTGTGGAGGCCCCAGGCAGGCAGCAGCACTGGGGCCAGGAGGTGTCTGAGGGTGGAAGGGCCCTGCAAGTGCCCAGTTTGGGCTCTCCAGGAGCCGGTGGTGGCCCCAGGTGGGATGAATCACGCAGCCCCTCTCTGCGTCAGGCAAGATGCTCAGATAAGGTGTTCAGAGGCACCTACATCAGCAGTGCTGGAGTTTGCCATGGGCTGGGCATTAATCCAGCATGTTCAGCACCAGCTTCAAGCTGCTTCTGCATTAAACAGGCCCTAACTGCTGCCACGAGGTGGGACAGTGCTGGTGGCACTGGGACACTGGGGTGGTGCTGCTGGGATGGTGGCAGTGGGACGGGGGCACTGGGGTGGTGCTGGGACAGGGTTGGTGTCAATGAGACCGGGATGGTGCCAGTGGGGTGGTGCTGCTGTGACAGTGCCAGTGGGACAGGGATGGTGCCAGTGGGATGGTGCCAGTGGGACAGGAATGATGGGATGGTGCTGTGCCAGTTTCAGTGGGACAGGGATGGTGGGATGGTGCCAGTGGGACAGGAATGATGGGATGGTGCTGTGCCAGTGTCAGTGGAACAGGGATGATGGGATGGTGTCAGTGGCACAGGGATGGTGTCAGTGGGACAGGGATGATGGGATGGTGCTGTGCCAGTGTCAGTGGGACAGGGATGATGGGATGGTGTCAGTGGGACAGGGATGGTGTCAGTGGGATAGGCATGATGGGATGGTGCTGTGCCAGTGTCAGTGGGACAGGGATGGTGTCAGTGGCACAGGGATGATGGCATGGTGCTGTGCTGGTGCCAGTGGGACAGGGATGCTGTGCTGCCACTGCTGCACCGGTGCCGGTGGAGCTCGCCGTGCCGTGCCGTGCCCTCACCCTGCCCGTGTCTCGTTGCAGCTCCGGCCTTGCCCAGCACAGTCCGGCAGCGCCTGGTGGAGCCGCAGCACGGCCACGGATCGCAGAGGTTGGTAGAGAGTCTCGTGCCGGGGCAGCCCGAGGCCCCCCTGGCCCCGCTGCGGGCGGGCCGAGCGTCCCTGCGCCGAAAGCACAGCCTGAGCTCCGGACAGTCCTTCAGCTGCGACCCGCCCGGCTCCAGCCCATCGCCTGCCTCCACCTCCTCCACCTCCTGCTCCTCATCCGCCACCACCGCGCCTGCTCCTGCTTGCCATCTCCACCCTATCTATTACCATCACACCACCTCTTATTTCCTCCAGATGGATTCCATCCCCGACCTGCCCCCTCCTGATGTCACCTCTGGAGTTCGCTGTCGCACTGGGAGCTTTGGGTATATTGCTGTTTCTTTTCTAGCTGCCTCCTGCCTGCCGTGCCTCAGAGCTGGTGCTTGCTGGGGTGCTCTTTCTCTCACATTCCTCCTGCCCTTTTCTGTCGGGCCTTTTTTCCATGATTTATCCACTTTTGTTCCTTCCACCGCTCTCCCGAGCCGCTGGAGCCTCTGAGGAGGATTCCATGGGCCATCCCCACGCCCACGAGCTCAGAGGGGGCATTCCCAAAGTGCTCTGCTGTTGTTTTACTGTGGCTGAGCAAATGAGAATTCCCAGGTGCTCGGTATTCCTTAAAAAAAGGGATGTGAGGAGGTAACAACTGAGCACCAAACCCGACCTGATTCGAAGCCTGGCCCTCCCTGGGGTCCTCACAAGTGAATTGCAAAGGGAACCTGATGGGTGGGGAGCACGAGGTAGCAGCTGGAGAAAATTTGGGGTGGTTTTCAGAGGTGCTAGAGTGGCAGTTCAGGAACGTGTTCCGGAGTGACTCCGCCTCTGCTCTGGTAGGGATGAGGAGTGGGGCTGTTTTGGCCAAGGAATGTCTGAGGGGGGAGTTGGAGCTGCTTTTGTTGGCTTTGGTCCCTTTCAGTTGGCTCTTTGGAGAGCTGGTGCATCCTAGGGACTGGTTATCCTCCATCCCTCAATCCCAGAGCTGTCCCAGCTCACGGTGCTGGTGACAGGGAGGAGCAGGAATCCTGCCTGCTGCTCCGAGGGGGCCCTGGCAGCCCTGGCAGGAATGTTGTGTGTCCTAAGGATCAGCTCCCACGGGGTCAGGGATGCAGCCAGGCCCAAGGTGGTGTGTCCCTGCAGCTGGGGGATCCCCTGGGGCAGTGGGATGTGTGCTCGTGGCCTCAGGTGTCGCAGGCACTCTGCAGGCAGTGGGAAGGCTGTGATGGAGCAGGGAATCCTGTCCCTGCCAGGTCATTCCATCTCTGTTCCATGCTTTCCCCATGGCACAACTAAACACAGTCTCCTAACCCTCAGTACTGGGGAGCAGACTGCTGGGAGAAGGCTGGAAGTCTCTGGGTGAGGCAGAGGAGAGGGGAAATGTCCTTCCACCATCATTTCTCCAGGCAGGGAAACATTCCCAGTCACCACATCTTCACCCATGCCAGCACCTTGTCCCATGATCCCCTTACCTGTGGGTCCCTCTGCCCTCAGGTGCTGGGATCTCTCCTGGCCTTGTTCACAGCCTCTGGTTTGGATGTTCCACCCCGTCCCTGCCCCGTGTGTCCCAAAGCTGAGCAGCCCCAGGCACGTTCTGGAGTCTGGAACACTGAGGGGGAAATTCCTGCACGTGCTGCACAATGGAGAGTTAAAGAGCAGCATTTCAGTTCATTCAGTAATGGTTGGCTGGGGATGATGAGAAGCAGTGTAATTAATTAACTCCTACCAGTGGGAGCTCAATTGCAGCTGTCCCAGTTGGACTGGTAAAAGCTGGGAATGCTGCTGGTCCCTGCCTCCATTGCCTCCCTGACTCTGCAGGAGGCAGGGCTCATCCTGGCAGCCTGGGGCTCATGTCCTGTGTCCAAAACAGCTGTTTAAATGTGATTTATTTCCTGTGAGACAGGGAATTCCTGCCCAGGGCAAAGCCTGAGTCCCTGCAGGCCCCCTGAGAGCGGCAGAGGAAAACGGGATCCGGTGTGGGGACCCCAGGGAGGGAAGGGGATGGTGCCAGAGGTCGTTAGGAGGGAATAAGTGGGGTCTCCCCTGGTCAGAGCCCAGCTGGTCACCACTGGGTGCCACAGGACTGTCCCCTCCCTGCTCCTGTGGCAAATCCCACCCGGTGGTGCAGGAGGAGCGATGGAGGCAGAGCCTCCCAGCCGGGATTGGCTCCAGCTGCACACAGCAGGCAGCTCCCCACCTCACCCATCCCTGCTCAGCAGAAATGAGGAGCTGGGGTGCCCAAAGGCGTGGTTTTGTTTAATCCAGCTGATAATTGTTTTATCCAACTGCATCACTGGCAGACCCTGCTTTGATGCATCCCTAAAAGCGCCGCTGCCCGGCCGATGGATTGCTGCTCCTCCCTGATATCCCCAGTCCTGGAGGCCTTTCCATCCATCCCTCGGGCTCCACAGCCTCCTGGGGAGGCAGGCAGGACAGTGGGGAGCCTCAGGAGGGCCTCCCAGGGAGTCACCCCAAGGAGCAGAGCAGAGCCCAGAGAGTCCTGGCTCCCTTGGTAGAAGCAATGTGCCACCCCGCTGGTGGGGGCTGCTGAGGCCCAGGCTGGGCAGAGCTCGCAGGAGAAACATCTCCCAGGAGCTGCCCCCGAGCTGCCTCCAGAGTCCTGCTGGGGTTATCCTGGCAGGGAGCCACTCCCTCAACTCCTCACTCTCTGCTTCTCTTTTGCAATTGGCTTCAGAGGATGCGGCACCAATAAGGTCAGAGCGGCTGCGGGCTCGGGGGGCTCGGGGCCGGGGGGGCTGTGTGTGCTCAGGGGTTTCTGCTGCCGCTGCCTGCCTGGGGGGGTGACGCCGCTGGAGAGGGGGGTGTAGCACCCACTCCCCATGCCCAGGCCCTTCTCCAGCCGGGAAGGGAGGCGGCAGCCAAAGCTCAGGGGAGGGAGAGAGTCAGGAGCCAGGGAAATGAGTAATTCACAGCTCTGGCAGGGTGGAAGGGAGGACGCTGCTGCTGGGTGTGTGCCAAGCTCAGCCCCACAGCAGATTTGGGAGTTTGCCTTTAGGAAAGCCTTGCTCCCTGGTGGCACACAGAGCCCGGCAGCCAAGGGTGCTCCAGGGGCAGAGGATGAGGCAGCCAGGGCTCTGTGGCTGCTGGAGCACACCCAGGGCAGCTCCTGGGCCCTGCCGGGCTGGACCCGAGCGGGAGCGCCCAGAGAATTCCCTCGTGGGCTGCAGGGCTGGGGAAAAACAGGCGTTGGTTCTCCATCCTCCTCCTGCTCCTCCCCTGCTCCTCCTCTACTCCAGGCTTTCCTTACTCCATGCTTTGCTCTCTGCTTCTTTTGTTTGCCATCCCCATCTCCTCACCCTCCCTGCCTCCCTCCCGGCTCGGGTGGATCCTGGTGGGGTGGGAGGACGCACAGGAGGAAGCAGATCCCTCCTGCCCGAGGCAGCCGGGCGCTGGCAGGGTCGCTGTGGGGGCGCTGGCGTGCCTGGATCCATGGAAGCGAGCAGGGAGCGCTGCTGGGGTGGAGGAGGGCTCGGGCTCCCAGGTGTTTCCCTGTCCAGGTGCTGCTCTGGGGTTTCCAGGAGGGATGAGCTGCCAGGGGCTCCTGCCGCTCCTCTGGTCCCTTCCTGGGATCCCATCTAGGCCTTCCATGTCCTGGGGTAGCTTTTCCTCTTGAAAATGTGCTGTAACCATTCAGGAGCGTGGAAATCAGTGGGAGCTAGGCCAGGCCAGGATGATGGCAGCATCCTGGGAATGCTCTTTGCTCCCTCTTGTCCTGGCATGGGCTCAGGAGTGTGCACTGCTCTTGCTGTCTGACCCAGCCAGTGTGATCCTGGAAATCCTGTCCCTACTGCTGGGCATTTCCTCGTGGGAACCACCAGGGAAAGGCTCATTTGGGGCTGAGGAAAATCCCAGAAGTTCCTGGCCCCATTGGTGTTCAGATCCCAAAATCAGCCCGTGGGTGCCGCAGTAGGAACGCAGGAGGTGCCTGTGCCAGGTGTCCTGGTCTGTCCCCAGAGTGTCCCTTGGATTGTCCCTGGCTTGGAGGGTGTGTCCTGTGTGCTGGGATGTCCCCGGAGCCTGGCACAGCAGGGTGGGCACTGCTGCTGCTCTGGTGGGTGCTGCTGTCACCAGCCCTTCCCCGTGTCCTTCAGGAATCTGTTCCTGAGTTACAGCTGGAGGGATTGTGTATGAGCAGAGCTGGAATATTTGGGAATTGTGTGCTCTTGAGAGGATTGTGAGCTCATCAGCCCCCTCAGTCCCCCCAGATGAGCCCAGAGGGATGAACTGGGGCTCCGAGGAGTGGAACCCATGTGGTGGAACCCCCCCAGGACCCCAGAGGACAGCCACCCCAGGAGTGGGGACACGGAGCCCCAGCCCCGATGGCCCCGGCCCTGTGCTGCAGCGAGAGCGGCCCCAGGAGGGGACAGTGTGGCCGTGGTGTCACCGGGGCCCTGCCCACCTCCAGCTGTCCTGGGATCGGGTTCCCAGCGTCTGCACTCCGGGAAGAAAATCCTCCTGGGGCAGAGCACGGCTCTCCCTCCATCTGCTCTCGTCATTTTCTCCACACACACGCTGCAGGATTGCTTTGGTCCCTGCTGGAGTGAAACCTGCCGGGCTTGTGGGACAGGGAGCAGCTCTCTGGAGCCCAGCAAGGAGCACTCACCCTCCTCACACATCCTTGAGGCTTCCTCAGCTGGAAAAAAACCCATTTTTCCCTGTATTTGCTGCTCTCCTGCTGTTTGAAAGGATTTCTATCCCTGACCCTCGCCTGGCTGGCTCCCTGTGGGACAGTGGCAGGCAGAAGGGATGCGCTGGATTTCCTGGAGAAGAAGATTCTTTGGTGGAGCTGGGACACTGACTGTGCAGGCAGCGGTGTCGCTGTGCCCCCTCCCCAGCCAGGGCATGCCGGGTCCCCTGGGGCTCTCCCAGCTCCTCCATGGCCTCAGGCTGGGTTAGGCACTGCATTCCTGCCAGGATCTGATCCTGCCTGTCCCTGATCCAGCTCCGTTCCCGTGCCAGGGCTCTGCCCCACGGCCTCGCTCCTCTCCCGGCTCTGCTGGGACCCAGCGCCAGCTGCTCCCGCACTGGGCTGGTGCCAGCCCCTGCAGCCAAGGTCGGCTCTCTTTTCCTGGAAAGGAGGCACTTTCCAGGGATTTGTGGAGGAAATAAACCCCTGGAAGTGCGTGTTCTACCCCAGAGGCATCTCAGCAAGGGCTGAGCGTGTGCAGGTGGGGGCTTCTGCCACCTTCCCTGGGAGAGGAGTGTCCAGGCAGGAATTCCCAGCAGAAATTCCCCTTTGCAGGTGTGCTAAGCTGTGAGAGAGAAAGGTTTGGGAAGAGCAGGGGATTCCTGAATTCCCTGGAGGAGCTGGAGGCTGCGATGGCAGCGCCGTTCCCTCTGCAGGCACCAGCAGCATCCTGAGGGGTCCCAGCCCAGGGCTGCGGCTGTGTCCGTGTGTCGGCTCCAGACCCGAGTTCAGCCCCTCTGTGCTCGTGGGTGCTGTACCCCAGTTATCCCAGCTATCCCAGTTATCCCAGTTACTCCAGTCACCCCAGTCACCCCAGTTACCCCAGTGAGGGCCGTGGGCCACCAGCCGTGCCGGTGACCTTCAGCAGGACCCGCTGGTGGCCCTGGCAGCTCGGTGGCCCCGGTGTGGTCCATGGCAGTTGTCCCTTGGAGGGGCTCCAGCTGCTGGCTCAGAATAGCCCTGGGTTTCACACCCTGGGTTTCACACCCTGGATTTCACACTTTGTGGATTGTTCCATCCCTCCGGGCTCCACCTGCGAGGACAAGGACAGTGCCAGCAGTGCCAGGGCTCTCTGCTGCTGGGGAGGAGAAGAGCCGAGGTGTCTGCACAGCTGGGCTCTCTGGTAGATCCACGGCTGAATGCCCTCAGCCACGGGCTCTCGGGATCCCCTGGTCCTCCGTGTGTTCTGTGGAGCTGCTGGACGAGGGCCTGGCTTTATCCCGTGGGATCTGTTACAGAAATGCACCAGATGCACTTGTTCCAGTACCAGGGGAATGTTCTGGGCCTGTCCAACCTCCCCGTGCCAGGAGAGCTGGGACTGCAGCGTGTGCCATCGCTGCCATCACAGGCAGCAGAGCCTTCCTCAGAGCCAGCACTGGGAAATACCAGCAGGGACAGGGACCCAGGGCAGCCCCACAGCCTGCAGTGACACGGGGCTGGGTGCTGTGCTCACCCACTGCAGGGGAGGGATGGGGCACCCAGAGGCACCTGGACAGGCTGCAGAGCTGGGACCGTGCCAGCCTCGTGCAGCCCAGCAGGGCCAAGGGCTGGTGCTGCACCTGGCTGGGGCAATCCCAGCACAAACACACCTGGGGAGAGCGGGCTGGGAGCAGCCCTGGGGGGAAGGGGCTGGGGAGGGGTGGGAGGAGCTCCACAGGCCCTGGGAGCTGAAATCCCTGTGCCTGGGCTGATCCCAGTGTGGGCAGCAGGAAAGGGGGATTGTGCCCCTGGGAATTCCCAGCCCAGGGAGGAGCTGGAGCTGCTGCAGAGAGCCCAGAGGAGGCCCCAGGATGAGCAGAGGGCTGGAGCAGCTCTGCTGGCAGGAAAGGCTGGCACAGCTGGGATTGTTCACCTGCACAGGAGAAGCTTTGGGCTGAGCTCAGGGTGGCCTTGCAGGGCCTGAAGGAGCCCCAGGGAACATGGAGAGAGACAATTCCCAAGGGCTGCAGGGACAGCACCCAGGGAATGGCTCCCAGTGCCAGAGGGCAGGGCTGGGTGGGATCTTGGGAATCAGGAATTGTTCCCTGGCAGGGTGGGCAGGCCCTGGCACAGGGTGCCCAGAGCAGCTGGGGCTGCCCCTGGATCCCTGGCAGTGCCCAAGGCCAGGCTGGACACTGGGGACAGTGGGAGGTGTCCCTGCCATGGCAGGGGTGGCACTGGGGGGGCTCTGAGGTCCCTCCCAGTCCAAACCAGTCTGGCATTCCTGAACATCTCTCCCAGTTCTGCCTGGATGTCTCCAGCTCTGTTGAGGAGCATTTCCCTTGTGTTGCCGGTCTCTCCAGCTGCCTCCAGGCTGGTGCTGGTGTGGCACCGTAGGAGATGATCTGGCGGCTCCTCCTGCAGGGCCAGGCAGGTTTGGTGACCCAGGTTACAGATCTGTGCCAGGAGCAGAGATCAGGGGGCTCCAGGGCGAGGGACAGGTCAGCACCTCCCACCTCTTCTCCCCCCTTCACTTCTCTTCCCCTCGCTCCTTTCCTTTCCATTTGCCTCGCATTCCCTGCTCCCGCCGTGCCCGGGGCTGGGCCGGGGCCCCTCACCCCTCCCCGCTCGGTGGCACCGGGGGAAGCACCGGAGCCCCCGGCCCGCTGGCACCTGCGCAGGGCCCCGGGGAGGGGGCAGCAGCCACCCCGCCGGGAGGAGCGAGCTGTGACTTGTCATTTCCCTCGTCCTCCTGCCTCCCACTCTCCC
>WEZZ01024907.1:12392-31227 GCA_013400585.1 Chloropsis cyanopogon | reverse complement strand
CTTCTTGCGCGGCGCCCCGGGGCCGCTCTCCTGCCCCCTCTGCGAACACGTGCTCGGGGGTCGCGGAGCGCCCGTCCCGGGAAGCGGCAGTCTGGAGGACTGACCTGGGGAGCGGTCCTGTCCCTCCCTGCGCCGGGGGCACCCGGGGGCGGCGGCAGCTCTGTGCGGCCGGGCTGCCCGCCAGCCGGGGAAAATGCAGTGGCGGGACAGGAGCGGGGAAGGACAGCTTCCTCCGGGCAGGTGGCTGCGGGGTTAGCACCCTAGGTGGCTTGTAAGCCTTATCATTTAATCCTCTTTAAAACCCGTATGGGACGGAAGACTTTGATTCTCAGTATAATTTATATATTTGTTTTGAAGGGAAGGATCGTTCTCCTTGTACATACATCTGAAAGTAATTTTAAACAACGATTCGTAGTGAGTGTTTGGAGACTATATGAATCCCATTGTAAACGCTTTCATTTATGTGTGTGCTGGGTATGTTGGTACAGAATCAGTATCCTTATTGTTTCTAGAGGGATAAATAAGACAGGAGTGTGTCACTCAGCTCACTTCCTAATACGTACTAGGATAAGTCTTTCAGAATAAATCTGTGTGATTAGTTTAACAATAGGGTATGCTGTAATATTTTCAGTCCTTACTAGTATTTAAGCACTTCAAGTCTACTCTTCATGGTTCTTTATTCTCACTCATACTCCTTAAGTGGGCGCTTTCCCATCCTTCAGAATTTTCAAGGATAGTCTATAAATTCTTTATCTGGTGTATCTGTGACTTCAAGGGAACAAAGACAGTCAGAAATAACAAAAAGATGCGGAAACCTGCGCAACCAGAGAGGACGGTTGGATACAGTGATTTGCCCTGGGTGAAGTGGGTACAGTGGGTTGGTTGGTACTTTCAAGAGTGATTTTTGAGAGCATTGTGGTTTTGACTGGTTGTGGCAGCAGTATGGAAAGCTGCCATATTTTGTTGTCAGAGTGTGCTGCAGGATGGAAAGCCATGAGAGCAGTGGTGATCCATGGAGTTGTTTGCAGTGACATTGCTGGTGGAGCAGCCACATCAGAGCCTGGTAGAATATGCTTTTCATGGCACTGGCACTGATGATGGACAGGTCAGTAACTGCAGGTAGACAGGCAAAGATAAGTGCTAATGTATCAGTCATTCTATTAATATAGAATGCATTGCTTCCATTTATCTTGTCCCAGTGACATGTTAGAATTATGTAGTAAGGAAGTGGAACTGGTGGAATTGTAAGTCATCATTGGAATGCTGCTGCTGTTATTAATTATATTCAGTTTACACATGCTATTTTAAGTTAAAATCATTGTGAATGGGTTGAGAAAGGTTGGAAGAAAGCCTTTTGGTATCTAGGTGAATATGCCTAGACTTGTTGCAGTCATACTTCTAACTGCTTTTGAAACTCTTACAGCCTAATATTTGCTATTAGGCAGAGACAGATTGTCTTTAAATCTCTGTTTTTACTTAGTGCCTCTCTCACATTATTTTATTTCCTGATGTGTTGGATTTTTCCCTCTGCTCTCACACTTCTGCTTTTTCATTTTACCAGTAGGACTGTGTCTATTCAGTGTGTTCTACCTGTCCCAAGTATGAGGGGAAGATGAGAAAGTTACTTTCTCCCCCAAACCCATTTTTATCTACCTTGCCTTCTGTCTAGGTAAGAGATATTGGGATATCTTTGAAGATTATCAAATGCAGTCTAATTGTTAGAAGATAAAACAATGTTTGGTGTCTGTATTCTCACAGAAGGAATCATTGCAAGTTTTGTAGTGATATTGCTGATAAGTTACACCTCTCCTACATCTTGTAAAAAAGTGTTTGAGCTTTTTTTGAGAGCTTTCCAAAGTAGAGGATGGACAGAATTGGCTCACATTTGTCAGTCTCTGCTGTTTATCAAAGTAACATTATAAAACCAGATGTAGCCCAGTGGCATGGGAGGCACTCCAGCTGCCTGTCTCTGCATTTGCCTTGTTCACATATGGCAAGATGTACCATCTGGATTAGGAAGATAATACAAAAATGAATTGAATTACGTGTCGAATACAAAAATGTAGATTCTGCAGAAGATGATTGCACATGCTAGAAAATTAAAAATCCTGGAGAAGTAGATACTTGTAGCCTTGATGAAAATTAGTGTCTCAAGTAAGTGTAAGCAGACAAGAAGGTGCAATAAATCTGAAGAGGCTTGTGTTGTCTGCCTGATGAAAACACATACATTAGCATAGAGCACAACCTAGTGTTAATTGGAGTAAAGCCATTCTTGGCTGGCTACAATAGAGCAGCTTGTGTTGTGTTAATAAAATGACCTCTGCACTTACAGAATGTGTTTATTTGAGAGAAGACTTTGCTTTAGGTAAAATAGTCACTTCTGACCAAAAATAGCAAAAGATTGTTTAAATTAATATAGCAAGTGATTGTATATCATAGTATTAAGATTGTTTAAATTAATATAGCAAGTGATTGTATATCATAGTATTAAATATTAAAACTGTTTTTGTTATACGTGCTAATAGAAAATAGTTAATCAGGATGTGTTATAATATTAGGTGTGAAACAAAACCAGATTTCTCTCATTCTTTGTTTTACAATTTATACCTACTGAGAGAACAGATGAATCTCTTCACAGCATAATAAACTTGAGGTTTGAGCTCTTGAGTCTTTGTTAATGGAATCTTCTGATATTAATCCTAAGAGTTTAGACTGTCCATGGTTGTTACTAAAACTGTGTTAGGTCACATCAGTTAAGAAATAGATTGTTTTCTCTTTCTGTAGAAACAGATAAAAAGTGCTCAAGATGTTGGGAATTGCATGTTCTTCCCTTCAAACATTTTTTTTTTTCTTTTGGTATTTTCAAATACATCCTTAGTTTATCTCATTGTTCTCAGCTAAAATTTGTCTGTTTTGTCTTCTGTATAAAATAGGTCTTCTACTTGTTTACCTTCCCAGAATTTTAGCCAGTGCACTTGATGGTTGATTCTGCCTGATTAACTTTCTTCATTTCATTCCTCAAAATACAGATGAGATTTTTCTTCCACCTGCATAGTTGCTTGTTGTCTAGTGTATATTCTTTTTGTCAGTCTGTTGACTTTTGTGATAGTGTATCTCTGTCTTTCTCCAGCTTGTGTTTTTGTTGAAATACTGGTTTTAATTCTTGCTCATTTCAGTGAGGTCCAACAGTGATACAAAAGGGAGTGTTTTTATCAGCCTTGCTGCCTGATAATATAACGGGGTGTGCATGTGAGTGTTGGTGCCTACTGCCCGTGATGTGTGTTGGGATGTTGGAGGTGATCTGACAAAGCAGCATGAGGTGTAAGTTTGCACTCAGTTTCAGTAGCACTTATCTGAGATGTGTTGCTTTTTGAACACTGTGTTCAGTTAACAGTTTCAATAACTTCTGCAGGCAAAAGGTCGGGGTCACTACTGTATTTGTTAAAATAGGAAGAAAAGCAGCCTGCTTGAAAACCTCATCTGAATTCAGCTACTGTTATTTTGCTATTTGTCTAAAAACTGGGGGTTGCTGTCAAGTACCTAAATCTCTGTTCATGTGAGAGGTGGGTGGGCTGTGGATGAGCAGTGGGAGGGAGTGGGTGCTGTGGGCAGTTCAGGTGCTTCCCAGCTGTGTGCAAGTATAGACAGGAGGAATGGTCCACCCTGGACAAGGGATGGGCATGAGGGACCAGCAGTGAAGTGTTTTAAGGCAGAGCATGTGATGCTTTTTCAGCATAATGATTTTGTCTTGCCATTGCTAATTCTGTACATAAAAATGCAGAAATGTTCCAGTACTGTTCTGGGCACAAAGGAAAGAGGACAGTGGGGACAGCATAAGAGCAGATAGAGCATCCTCTTGGTAATGTGGGAAGGAGTGCATGGGGTTGGCCTAAGAGCTGTTCATGCATGTGTAGCCCTGATGTGCATTTTTAAGGCTCTAAAAAAGTCAGTGAAGTACAAAATAAAGAAAATTTGAGGCAGTTACTGTGAAAGTGCCAGGAAGGTGCTCCCAGTGATGCACCTGCCCATCCAATGCAGCAATATGAGCAGCGGTTTCAGAATTAGAAACTTTTACATGGATCTTACTGGAGAGGGCAGGGACCTCTCACTTTTGTCCTTACCAAAACTCGGATCAGCTGGTTGGTTTAGTCAGCTTTTGATTTATAACCTGTAGCTACATCAGACTGATTCTGTGTCTTGGTTGTAGAACAAACTTAAGGTCAAGTCTGTTATAAAATGGGACTATATTTTAAGAAGATAATCTGGTTTGTTTGAACCAATGCTAGGGTCAAAATCTCTGAACATAGATGCATCTTGTAGTTCAAGAAAGCACTTCTTTATCAGGATTCTCTCTTTTACCAAAAGAAAAGTCTTTGTTAAATCAAGCTTTTCATTAACTTCTCATCACATGCAACTGAATCTTTTCTTTACAAAGACAGGTTGCAGGGTACGGACAGTTAAAACATTTAGATTGTACCTGTCTGGTTTACTTAACAGAAAAAAATATACTTATGATGAGTATATTTGTATTTTTTACTAACCTCAGTTTCTTTTCTTTGTAGGTAAGTGAATGGATCTTCAGAAGCAGAGTTGCTCAAACTGACAGAAAAGTAAGTATGCGAGTGTTATATTTTGCAAAAATGTATATCAGAATTAGTGCTACCTCTGTTTACAGTTAATAAACCCTTTTGTGTTGGTTCTTAACATCTGTACTAATCAATAATTTTATATAGCCTCAGAGGTCTATTTCCAGTAAGGTGTTTTTGCTTTGTGCAGGTAGGTAACGTTCAGTATTTCTCCTTCTGAATATGACCTGCTGTTACTTTTCTGTATTGACTGTTTTTAACAGCCAGAGCTACTATCGTGAAGGTTTGAAAAATGTAATTCTAGCAGTTGCATATCTGCTTTCAGTGTTGTATAGTAGATAGTTTTCACCTTTATAATCAATAGAAAGGTTTGAACTCCTCAAGTCTGTGTTGTCTAGCACAGCATGACTAGGTTCTCTTAGGATGATGGTTTATTTCAACCTGTCTTTAATGACCAACTCTGCTTCAAAAGTCACTTTCCTCTCGAGAGAGGTATTTTGTTTGTTCTGCTGGCTCCCAGTTTAAAAGGGAGATACTTATCTGCATGTAAAGAGTGTATTGTAGCCATGTAATCAAACTGTGGGGCTTTGTACTAAGAAATTATGTGCTGCATTTTGATCTCTTTCCAGACGGTTGAGCTGATGAAATAATTCACAGTTATTATATTTTATTGAAAAGTAGGAATTATTTAATTAGTAGGCATTGAATTACTTTTTTTAAAGTTTCATCATTTTTAGCAGAATAGTAAGGTGTGTGTGTATTTGTTTGTACATCTAGTATTTGAAATATGCATATATTTCAATAGAGGGGTTTACAGTATCTCTAGGTCCTGTAATTTTACTGATTATACTGAACCAATTTCCATTTCCATGTTCTTGCCCATACTGTGAGTTATTTTTGTTCCAAGGACCTGACATACTTTCCATATTTCAAAGGGCTAATAGTAAAAAGTGTAGGTACAGGGCTTGTGCATAATACATTATATTGGGAGAAATCCTGGCACATTTATTTTTCTGCTCACTGTCCTTTTGTCTATTCCTAATGAATCTGGTTTTCACTAATTGTATTTTCATTGTCTTTAGTGGCGTATCGAAGAGATGAAATGTGGTCTGAAGGGCGATATGACTATGAAAGAGTTCCAAGAGAACGTCTCCCTCCAAGGATTCATGGTGATGTAAGTGTATCTGCAGCACTGTACATCTGTACAGATACAGCATTGTATCTGTAGCATTGTAGCATTATACTATACCTTTATACAATGATCTGTATCATAGGGGATGGATTTATGTACCTGTGTAGGTTCCTAGTATACCCCAAGTTCATTCTTTCCCCCGTTCTTTGAAGTCAGCAATCTAGCACATGCATCTGCACTGAAGTAATAGCCTGCCTGCTGAATTAAGTCTTGGTTTCTTTTTTTAAATTTTCAAATCTGTTGGAGCTGTTTTAGGATATTTGTATTTTGGTAAACTGATTTTTTGGTGTAATTCTTTGTGTTATTAAGCACAGGATTTTTAATGACTTTTGGGGAACAAGAGGCCATCCTAATGTTGTATTTTTCTATTGTCTTTTTATGTTAATATTTCTTTTAAGTAACTTGAGGTGGTAAAGGAACTTCTTTCATGATTGTTCTTGTCACCAGCACAGGTTTTTTTAATAATGGTTAAAGTATAGGAGAAGATCTTTTTAACAAGTGTTGAAAGTACATCTTTGCTAAAGGTGTGCTGTGAAGTCCTGTAAAGGAAACATTTAATAAAGAAGGGTGGCAACAGAAATCTGCTTTGTACATACAGAGTCTTTCGTGGTGTGTTATGTATGTATGTATGTTATGCTTGTAAAAGCAAATGCAGAAGCTGTGCTTGCTGTGCTATAGAATAACTTCAGAATGCTTTTAGGAATTCTCTGTTCCACATAGTTGGGCAGGTTTTTTTTCTCCCTTGTCTGAAGTCTCCAACAAAGAAAAAACAGGTTGTAGCTTTGTCTTTGGAGGTATTACACTGTAAATAGAATTTTAAGAATACTTTTTGATATTTTTATTTACATCCTGTGTAATGTGCTTTTGACAAAATAAAATTTCAGGTGTCAGTGCCTCTTATCTGTCTTCCCTTTTACTTATTGTAAATGTCGAAATAGCATAGCTGATTTAGTGTATCTTCTGGGTTCCCTCTGTTACGTTTTCAGCTTGTCTCTTTGGAAACTTACCAATGGTAGTACTTGGTAACACACAGGCTTCTCTGTTGAGTAGTCTATTAGTGTTTGGCTGCTCTGTGACATTTTTGTTAGTGTGACAGGCAACGGTAACATTTCTGCATTTTCAGCAAGCTGGAAATCATATTGATTTTCGCAGAATGTTTAACTACCTCCTTCTCCAAAATACTTATCAAGGGAGGACAAGAGGAAAGGCAGAATGTATTTTCACAGATTTTTTTCTTTTCCGTCATTTGACTAACACATTCCAAATTTGATTTAACCATTGCATCATTGATGTTTCTAAATTCCTGTAATCTTCAGGCTGTCCAGGGAACAATGTGTGATTAGGCATGAAAATTTACAGTCTAAAAGATGTGATGCACTCATTTTGATGCAAGTGTTAACTAAATAGTTCAATGCTAGATTCATATTACATGTGTTTGGAACCGGGGTTGAAGGGAGTAGCAGAGTACACTCATCACAATTAATATTATCCATCTGTACCAAAACAACACTCCCAGTAGCTGGGCAAACCAAGATATGGTGTCTCCCTGCCATACTGAAAGATGGATATGGAGTTCCTTCTCATACGGCTCTGCAGATTCAAGATAGTTGGAAGGTACTTTCTGTCCTTGTCCTGTGCTATTGTATTTGTATTCACATGTAGAAGTCTGCCTTAATTTTTGATTAGACAAGTGAAATGGAATTAATTTGTTCAATCTGTTAATATGCTTATTGTTTGCTGATAGGCAAGTATGTTGGAAATGAGGTGTGCCAATGGTACAGAATGAAGTATCTTTTTTTGAAGAAAGCAAGAGCTGTGTGCTCATCTAAACTGGGTGCTAATTGTACGTCAAGTATAGATTGTAGTAGAAACAGTTACTGTTGAAGAACATAAAATTGCAAGCACTTGACACGATTGTGCAAGTAGGATGCTCATTGAGTTTTCATGTCACTGTTCTTCTATGTGTCAGTATAGTTATTTGGTGGGGTCTTCTGGGTGAGGTTAAAGCATGGAGCAGTTTTATTTAAGCTGCACAGCACATCTTTGTAAGACACCAAACTAAAAGAAAATAATTACGTGTGGAGGATGTTCGGTGTGGTCAGAGTGGATCGAGTGTTGTGACTGTGTATGTAGTCTCCACTTTGCACCAGTATGGCTGTAGGCTGGCTTTGCATTGCCAGCTAGTCTGTTTGTTGGGTGGTCTCTGAAATCAGAACTAACTTTTTTTTGCATGACATTATTTAGCATTTTGTGAATGCAATGTATTTTTCTGCAAAAACTATCAGTGCATTAGATTGTGACTTCTTACTGTTAAAAAAATAGCTTGAGTGTCTTTCCCCCCTCCCCTGCCAAATTGCACATGCTAACTCAAGTCTCTGCATTAGTAGCTTTTGTTTAAGGCCCATTAAAAAAATGTTTTGTTAAAGTAAGAAGATTTAAAATACAAAATCTTGCATTCATGTTTTCATTCGCTTTTTATTTGCAGTTGACTTATATAAAACTTAGTTCTAGTGAAATTGAATGTGTATCTTTTGCAATAGCTGTGCAATTTGTACTTAATAAACAAAGAATGTCTTTAGTTGACTAATGGTATATGACATGTTATTTGAAGGAAACAAATAAATTTTGTGTTCTAGCAAAAAGCTGCCTGAAATTTGCACTAAAAGAAAAACCAAGAGTGTTAAAATTCTGTCACTTGAATCTTCAGATCACCTACTGCATTGTATTCAGTGTGTGTTTATCTATTCAGATTATGAAGCAAGGTCTAACTACAGTCTCTGCAGTGTGGAGGATGTTATGGGCATGAGGAAAATTGTTGGTATTTTCAAATAGACTCCTTTTTTTATAGGCATTACAGGTGTAACTTTCTTTGTTGCATTCTAAAGATAATGTAAAAATCTGAGAAATACATGTAGCTAACTGATGCTAAGAAAGTAGCTAATGCTACTGCTTATAAGCTTTCAAAAGACAACTAAACCATGTTTGAAATTTTCCCTTTATAATTAAACATGTAATCCTGAAGGATTGAATATGAGTAGTGTCCAGTTAGATTTAATAAGTTATTCCACTGTCAGACTGGCATGATTTTTAATGTTTGCTGATTCCCCGTGCAATCTCCTCTTTTAAGTCCCATATTTAGAAAGAACTTGGTTCTGCTTTTGTTTATTCATGGTGGATTTTCAGCTGTTAAAAGCAATATGGTTTTGTTTGTGTTGTGCTTTAGGGTGATTACCATAGGATAGTAGACATTGTGCCCAAGAAACCACCGCTGCTTGAGCGACCTGGGGACGGGAATTACAGTCGCTATGACGATTACGGTCACGCTGACTACCGAGACTATGACGAGGGTCGCAGTTTTGCCCATGAGCGAAGAAGTGGCCCTCCACACCGAGGTGTACGTAAGGTGATTCTTCGCACATGTTTATGATGTTTATTTTCCCATTAAGGCTTGAATACTAGGTAATTAAAATACTGGAAAGGTCATTATTGTTGCCCCCTGCAACCCAGGTGTTTGAAATTCTGTAATTTCAGGGAGTTGATGGTAATTTATATTTCAAAGAGGAAAGTCTTCTTTTAGTCAGAGCACATATATATGCTTTGGAAATGTCAGTCGTTTTTGTGTTTTGTATAGCATTGCAAAGTTGCTTTCTTCAATATTGACAGAGGAAGAAAATAAAAAGTAAATGTGAATAAATTGAGAAGATACTTGCTGTGAGTGTAATATTTTTTTAGCTCATTAAATGCTTTGGTTTTGCAGTAATTAAGTACCATTTGGCAACTAACTGTACTTGACATCTGACATTGAGATACATGTCATGCAGTCGTTTTGCATGTATGTTTTGCAGGATGAATCAGGATACAGATGGGCAAGGGATGATCATCCTACAAGACCTGAATACAGGTACGTGGGGGTCCTGTCTTGTGGGCTGCCAGGACACCCCAAAATGTCCTTTTTATTCCTGCCTGATGCCAAAGATCAAAGCCGAAGTCCATCTGCTCATGTTCAAGGTTGTTTATTATTTCTTATCACAAACGTTTTCTCCCTGAGCTGCAGAGGTCTGTTCAGCAGCTCAGTTTCTGGTCTTCTCCCGCCCCCCTGGGTGGTGTTTAGGTTCTTATAGTGAAAACTATGTATACTATGTTTACAATAATGTTCCAATACCTATTACCTACATTAAGCCACTTGTGACTACCTTGTACCTATCAGAATGTGTCCCCGTCATCACAGAAGATGGAGGGACAGAAGGAGAAGAAAGAAGGACAGGGCATGCCCAAATTCCTCCATTTTGCCTTCTGAACCCCCATTCTAAAAGCCCAAAAATCTACTTTTTCACCCTGTGATACGTTAACTATCATTCTACTTAAATTCTTGTGGCTTGTAAATCTTCAGACATTGATGGTAATTTTTATCAAGGGCTGAAATCAAAGGCAAGGGTGTTTTTCACTCCGTGCATGGGTCTCTGAGCCCCCTGCCAGGGTCTCTCGTCACCCAGGACAGTCAGAGGGACATCCTGGGTTCCCACACAGGTATTTTTTGATTCCAGTAGTGCCGTGAATAGGCTGTGAATATTTAGGGCATTTTACTTGGTCACCAAAATAGTTGGTAGAGCAGACCAGTGAAATAACAGGGAAAGGGCATCTGTTGAAGGAAAAGACAATAGTGGAAAAATGGGTTTTAGTTGTATTGTTTGAAATAGAAATTAAAGAAATTATATGACATGAAAGTCTCTATTTTAGTGTTTGTTTAGTAAGGATAGGAGGTATAATGATAACATTTTTATGAGGATAACCTGGAAGTGTAAGAAATTGAATGCATCTCTGATCAGTCACACTTCTTACATGACTTCAGAGAATTCTTTGTTCCATTATTTGATTCTGCAGCTGCAGTACATAGGGGCTACAGTATAATGATGCCTGTGCCATTTTAAAGGTTGGTGGGATAGATAATGGGATTTTGAAGTTCACCACAGCCGCCTTCTGAGCTCCCTGTTTTCTCAGCTGAACTGATGAGTATAAATTTCCATCATATGTAATATTAATTTCTATGAACCCTTCTTAGTTTGTACCTCAGGTTCTCATTTATGAAATCTAAGAACTAGTAGTAAATCATAGGGCTGTAATACACATATGCCTGCAATGATGTTTGATATGGATTACTTGAGTTCGCAAATAAAGTGCACAGGATAGTGTTACACTCAAAATTTATGGACAAGAATGAAAGTCACCTTAAGTATTTAGACAAGAATTGATTGTTAGTATAGGTGAAATATTAGCAATCTGATCTAAGAATGTCATCTGATGGCTGTGGTTTTATACACCACATCCTGCATTTCCACTTCTCGAGATGTCTTTTATACCAGGCCTGTATTTGTAGATATTGCATCATGGTGTTAGTCATAATATTATAGAATAATTCCTTGTTACTGCTATGTGTTTAAAACTATGGTTGTACCATACAAAGATCAACAGAAGTTAACCAAGTTAGCTAGAGACACCTGGCCAGTTGGAAAAATTGCTGTTAAACCAGCAGCAAGTTAAAAAAAGAAAAGACTGCAAGCAGCTCATAAAAAGTCATATACTCAGCCAGGGCAAGCCTTAGTCTTGTGGTGTTACAAACTCAGTATGAAGCTGTTAGTAGCAGTATCCATACAGGGCCACACAGTTGCAGTAGATATCTATCCCATTGAATGGGATGATTTAGACATAACATGGATCCATGTTCTATAACCTCACCATAAAGGAAATCTTGTATCATAAGGGTGTGTGTGCAATAGACTTCTTTCAGAATTGCATTCTTGGGGCTAGAAGCAATAATAAAAAAAGAGGAGTGCCTAATAAAAACATGTGTAAAAGTTTTTCCATCTTTTCCTCTCAATTTAGAAGAGTCACAGTTGTTCAAAGCTGAGGAAAAAGCCAAAAAGGCTAAGAAGACTGAGTTAGTGTCAGGCACTTTACTGTACACAGGACAAGAGTGGCACCCAGTGGCCAAAAAGATTGTCTTAAATGCGTCCTGATTTCTTCCTTTCAAAATAATGTGAAAATGAAAGTAAGGTTGAAATGTCAGCTCATTTTGTTGAAGGGTTTATAAGTGTGTTGTGTGGTATATGATAGTCCCATCTGAATATATATGATATACTTCAGACTATATAGCTGTTACACAACTGCAGTAATGCTATGGAAGAACTTCATCAAGATCCATAGTTCAAATATATTTGCAGTTGAATGAAATCCTTCTGATTCATTACATATATATAGTAAATAATCTTGAAAGTAAAGTCTTGTGATCAGACTGCCAAATATTTGTAGTGTTCCATGTTTGTAATAAACTTAATTACGGTTTTTTTCATATTGCCCAATATTGAGCAATGTAGTGGATCTCAAGGAGGAAATCAAAGTACATTTCATGGTATATGTTGTCTCCTGTGGTGAAAATGCTAATTACTTTCTATTTCAAAGACATCTGCTCCACAAAACAGGATATTAAAAAGTTATTTTGTGCAAAAATGCCTTCTCTTTGGATATGCTTAAAGTTATTTTAGGTAAGTTCTTTGGAGTACATATAATTTTTTTTCTTTGAGGAAGTAGGAGGAGGTTTAAGATTATTTTAACCAGAAGGATTTAAAAAAAAAATTGCATGGAACCTGGCTAAAGCATAGTTAGAAGCTAGACAATCAGGAGACTTGTATGGTTAATGGTTAATACAGTGACTTTAAATTCTTAAAAATGCTTGTTTATTGACAGAAATAATGGCTTTCTTGAATATTTTTTAAATCGCAATCAGCAGCAAAATGTCCTGTAAGAAGTTTTTGTCAATATGACGTTAGCATTTCCTTTTGAGTATTCATCATTCACATTTTCCTGTTTTGGTTTTTGAAAACATACCTGTCAAAAAGTACTTTCTGATCTCTTACTCTTTGCATTTTTCTTCCCCCTATCTTGATTTAGAGTGCTGAAAAAACATTACTTGAGATTCTCCTGAAGTAAAATGCTGCTTATCTGCAATATCAAATGTCCTTAAGTGAGTCCTGTGCGCAGTTTTGGGCACCACAATATGAGAAAAATACTAATCTATTAGAAAGTGTCCAAAGGAGGGCAACAAAGATGGTGAAGGGCCTTGAGGAGAAGCATTATGTGGAGCAGCTGAGGTGACTTGGTCTGTTCAGCCTGGAGAAGAGGAGACTGAGGGGAGACCTCATTGCAGTTACAACCTCCTTGTGAGGGAAAAGGAGGGGTGGACACTGATCTCTGCTCTGTGGTGACCAGTGACAGGACCCGAGGGAATGGCCTGAAGCTGTGTCAGGGGAGGTTTATGTTGGTCATCAGAAAAGGTTTCTCACCCAGGGGATGGTTGGGCACTGGAACAGGCTCCCCAGGGAAGCGGTCACAGCACCAGCCTGACAGAGTGCACGAAATGTTGGACAATGCTCTCAGGAACGTGGTGTGACTCTTGGGCAATGTCCTGTGCGAGGCCAGGAGTTGGACTTCAGTGATCCTTGTGGGTCCCTTCCAACTTCTCATGTTCTATCATTCTGTAATTCTCTTAAACTTTGCTGTTGAAGATCCCAGCTGTGGGGCTGACATTTGGTGGATTTTGAGAAATCCAGCATCAGCTCAAGCTTTCCCAAGGAAAAACGTTTTTCCTCTAAAGAGGCCTTGTAGGCATTTCATGTTCTCAGGAAAAGACTTGCAGACATTTTGTAAGCATTTCCCATTCTCAAAATAACAGGTGCTGGTTTTCACTTTAGTTTATCATTTCCTCGTGTGTGTTTTCAATGGTGGTAGAGAGGTGTCATGGCATTTAACCAATCAAGTAGCTGTTAGCAAAGGACTCTATAAAAAGAGTGCTTTGTTTTAATAAGAAAAGCCTTCTGATTCTGAGAAATTCCCTAAGTCTCGACTCATCATTCTATGTGCAACAGCGACACCCAGCAGTTGGGGATTTTTTGTATTTTCCTATTGTTTCTTCGGTGGTATTTTGTTGGGGTTTTTTTAAAGCTTCTTCCCTTTTTCTTAAAAATAGGGCCTGCTTGCATTCTTAGCATTTGTAGAGCTGTGGCTTCAGCTGAGTTGTGTCTAATGACCAGCAGCAGTTCTCCATGAGTGACAAGAGGATTGCAGAGGTTCTAGCACTTGGCTTTCTGTCTTTTTTTTCTTGCCTTCCTCCACATAGGGTTATGCTCCAGTTTCCAAGCAGCTGTCATTTACATGGTAGACATTATCATGTCTAGCGCTGAGTGGAGCATTACTATTCCTTCCACATGCTTTTTGAGAGCTGTTAGCCCTGTTTTATACTATGTTTAGTGAACAGCTGTTATCCTGACCATGACTTTTTTTAATGGAGAAGATACATATTTTATATGTAAAAAATAAAGGAATTCAGAGGATGTGCAGGGCATAGATTTCAAAATGAGTTCCCAGCTCTTTCTCTCCTGTTATCACCCAAAGAATTCTGAAATCTAGGAACTGATGTGAATTTTGTTTTAGCTTGATTTGAAGTGCCTTTTGGTTCAAGTGTAGTTGGCACATATAAAGAATTGTGTATCATAGTTTGGAGGAAATTTTCTGCACACGTTAACATCTTGGTTGCTGATGCTATGAGAATTGTGAGACTTACCAATTCAAAGGAGTATAGATCAATTAAGATGTGACTTCTTTGTATGTTTATCTTGTACTGATGTTGATAATTTCTGGAGCTGTGTTAGTGCTTGTCTTCAGCAATACATTAGGCTTGTTTATGCAAAGTACTCATGCATGTCAGATTTTTTAAAAAGTTGCAGGAAGTTATGCTGTTATATGTTGAAGGATTCTAGTTTTGCAGTACTTCCCTATGGGCCTCATAGCAATGGGTTTTGCATCCAAGTTCATTTTTATAAGGTCAGATGAACTTTTCAGTGTGAAATGCTTTGGAAGATTGTTAACTGCTGTTCACTTTAGTCATGCCAAATTTTAATCCTTTTGAGTGCACAGAGCATTACTTCATTCTTTTTTTTTTTTTTAACCAACCAAACTGAGTTTACAAGATGTGAAATATACGAAACTTGGCAAGTTCAGATGGGTAAGACTCATCTTCAAAGAGGAATTACAAAATGACGCACTTGTAAATCCCAGCTACACATGCATTAAATTTGATCCTAAGAATTATCTGAGGCCCAGATTTTTGTAAAATAAGGGTTGTTATATTTGTAGAATAAGTAAAAAGTAGACTCCTGAGAAGTGGCTTACATAGGACATTTTTAATATCCCCTCTTCAGCTGTATATATGATTAATTTTTCCTTTGTTAATGGAGGAAACTTGTTGCTACTATGTGTGTTGTTTTGTTTATTGTGTGTTGGGTTTTTCTCCCACATTCTAAGTGAAATTAAGAAGTAGTTTTAGTAGTCCAGTCTTTAACACTAATGCATTTGTCCATCAAAAACAGACCTGCTTATTTCCTGGAGTGCTTAGGAAATACTTCGTAATAAATGGAAATACTGAAGTAATTTTGGTGCTACAAATGAGAGAAAACTGTCTGGCAAAATACAGAAACTTAATTGTAAACAGTTTGTGATCTGTGACCAAGTGAGATTCATCGGTCAATTCTATGTTCTGTTTTGGAAGTATTTTAAATCAATGACTTATTGTCTTTTCTCTGAAAAAAAATATTGGTTTTCTGAACATTAAACTTGCAATTACCACTTTAGGGTGGTAAAGCATAATATATCTTGGTTTTCTTAGAGGCATGCACCTTCACAGTGCGAATGCATTTATTGAAGGCCATGGAGTAAATTGGTTGCAAAGTGGGGGACAGAAGCCCAGCAATCCTGGCTTTTTGATCTCTGCTTGAACTACCCCTCCATTTAGTGATGAAGTAAGTACACAAAGTGATGACAGGATGTTGTAGAGTTGTGGTCTGAAGATTGTACATTGAGAAGAAAATTCTTCTTTGGTAAGAATGGTCATTTTAAATGAAAACCTTTGATGAGGGAGTCTCCAAATGGAAGTTAAGGGTCACTGACTCTTCTCTCAGTAAAGCAGCATTTAATATTGATAGTGCAGATGTGTCATAGGCCAAGGCAGTTATCTTTACATTGTCACTATGCAATCACCTCTGAATTACAGGGGGCAGTTGTTTCTTGGGTTTTTTTTCTCCTCCCTGTGTGTTTTCTTTAATTAATGAAATAGTGAACATGTTTAAATAGTATAATATTTTAAAGCAGTGTATTATATTGTGGGAGGCCTTTAGGCTTTGGATTTAAATTTTCTTGTAACATAAACTGATCTGTGTCTTGCTTATAGAAGATAAACTTACCCAAAGAGATTTATGAGATGGTGCTATAAATGTACATAAGTCTGCTCTTTTGTTGCAATATTTGACAGCTCTTAAGGGACACCATACAAGAAGCTCATTCTTTATTTAAAAACGTGTGGAGGGAAATAAATATGGCAGTCACCCAAAGAAAATGGTCTTGCTTTTGACAGAGATTGATAAGCAGAGTTGTAATCGTACTCATTAGCACATGCCTTTTTCTTTTAATAAATAAATAGAATCTCTGCCAGAAAATTGAACCTCTCAGGTATTCACATAGCTGAGTAGAGTAGCTTGTTTATTCATATACAAAATTACAGTTTCCTTATAATAGATCATTGTGGTAGATTCGTTATACCTGTCTACAACTCCAGGCAAGAACTTGTCTGTTGAAATCTTTTGCTCAGAAAACACATTGTATTAAGCTGCTAGCTAAATTAGTTTATCTTGGCTTATGGCATTTTGGAGGGTGGAGGGGGAAAATTAGAACCTTTTGGAACAAGATAATAGGTAATATACAACTTAAAAGTTGATTCTGGTTTACACTAAATATTTAATGACTTCATATTCAGTTCATGTTTTATGCAGCAGTCTTACTGAGTTGCTACATTTTCTTAAAGAACTGTTTTCTGCTCTGCTGGCTGTAGCTCTCTTGTGCTTGGGACAACCAATTTGTTTGCAAACTGAGATTTATGTTCCATAATTTGACTGCCATTACTCAGTAAGAGTTACATGTATCTGATTGTATGTCAGCACTTTGGGTTTTGTAGGCCTATAAGTTTTTATTTTGAGTGTATTTAAAGGACTCAAATCTTCTCATGCAGATATGACATAGCATTTTAAAAATGCCCTGTACTGAAGACTGAGTATAATCAAGAGCAGTTCAGAAATATCCACTGTTGCAGGTCAACTGAAAGTAAAAAAGTTTCAATTTGGACAAGTTTGGTATTGTTGTAATGAATCTTTCTTCTATTTGACTCGGAACCCAGAGACTATCTATGTGAACGCTGCCTGTCTTCTTACTTGGAATTTTATGTCAAACTGAGTTTCTGCTGCATATGGCCCCTGTGTACATATANTGGGATGGTTTTATATGTTTTAACTAATTGTGTGGCTAAACTGGAAGGTGAATGTTACTTTCACTGGCAGCTAGTTTTAGTTGTTGAGAGATTATTATTTTAAATATTTTTCTTTGCATATCAATTGACTGTGATGTTTATTGAAGGCACTTTTATTTTCTTTGAAGAATTTATCTATCTGATGCTAAAAAACAAGTTTGCTTTCAGAAATTGCTTACTGATAGTTTTGTTTCTTTTAGAGTATCTTGCAGAATTCTAATTGCTTATGCAGTTTCCATCTCAGGATGAGAGAAAGGAGTTTAAACTATCAAATTGGCAGAACTTCCCACGAACTTATTTTTTTTCTGCTGAGCTTGTAAAAAATCAGCCTCATACAATAGAGCTGGCCTGTTATATGAAATGTGGAACAGTTCTAAATCTTGGATTTAGCTTCTCTAAAAGCCCTAAGAGAAAATTGGGTGAGCTTGTTTTTAAAAAGCATAATTACTATAGGTATTTTCAGTCTGATTCTGTGATTATGGTGTTTCTTATACTTTGCTCCTTTTAAATATTTCAGTTACATTTTAATACAGCTTCTCTGCTGTGATTCTGGGGCACTGAGAAAGGATAAAGACAAATATTTATAAACTTTGGAAAGAACATTTTTATATTCTTAAAAATTGTTGAATAAGGAATGGCCAGGTAGTAAATTGACTTATAANTTAAAAATGCCCTGTACTGAAGACTGAGTATAATCAAGAGCAGTTCAGAAATATCCACTGTTGCAGGTCAACTGAAAGTAAAAAAGTTTCAATTTGGACAAGTTTGGTATTGTTGTAATGAATCTTTCTTCTATTTAACTTGGAACCCAGAGACTATCTATGTGAATGCTGCCTGTTTTCTTACTTGGAATTTTATGTCAAACTGAGTTTCTGCTGCATATGGCCCCTGTGTACATATATCTAGAATTATTCTGGAAACTTCATTCAAAGCAAGACTGGTGTCATTCCACTTCTGAAATGTTTCTCACTTGGGAGTAGGGGGAAAAGGAGAGATTAGTAGACAGGGTTTCAACTGTAGAATTTTTTTGCCCTCATCCTATAATGTAAAGTTATGGGGAGGAGGTAGAAATTGCTCTTATTTTCAACTGGGATGTTTTTACATGTTTTAACTAATTGTGTGGCTAAATTGGAAGGTGAATGTTACTTTCNTATAAGTATTTATTTGACAAAATTACAGCAAATACACCAAATTTGGTGTAGTTTTTTTTCCTCATCATGTCAATTCTCAACTGCTATCATGTTTATTTGACTTGCTTTTGATCCAAAGGTGTGTTACGTTCTAAGGATTTGTAGCTTTTTGTGTGTACAACTGTTTCCCACTGTAGTTTTTGTAAGGTTTTAAGTTGTCATATGAAATTGATGTCATCATATTTTTTAACAGGGGCTATTGCATGAGACACCTGTTTACTGCAGGTATGATATGTTAAGATACACCTATAAGNTAAGATACACCTATAAGGAAAAATTCAGTAGTCTGTGCGAACTCAGTTTTAAACAATGAATCAATGTTAATACAAAATTTAACTAAGTGACATCTTGGGAAAATTATGATTTTTCTTCTAACAAATGTTGTTTACATAATGCTAATAAACTGTAAGGAGCTCCTCTGTTTACAGTGGATGGTAGGATAACATGCCTAAAGATAAGATTA
>WEZZ01024906.1:22569-60718 GCA_013400585.1 Chloropsis cyanopogon | reverse complement strand
AACGGCGGCACCGTGCAAGGAGCAGGCATGCCGTGGAAGACAGTGACTCCAAGACGCAGCTTTGAGCTGCCAGGCTTGACAGCATGTATGCTGTATCAGCACGTCTAGTGTGAGGGCAAGGACGAGAAGGAGGCTCTTAGTCCAGGTCCAGGGGGTTTATAGAAGAGGGATACGGGGAGCGGCGGCAAGGGGGGATCAAGGCAAATAGCGGGTTCCCAGGCTCGTGCAGGGGGTTTAATACCCCCAGGGCTGACCAATGAGATAGCTCTAGGGGAAGGGAAAGGGGTAGGGAGTACAGCGTATAGATGAATTGGGGCAAGGTGGGGAGGGGAAGGGGTCACACCAACCAACAGAAACTGCATAAAAATGATACCAGAAGAGTGGGACCGTCCCGGGGAGGATTGACACTGAGCTTTCCAAAAGGATGGGACAGTCCGGGGGAAGGGGTAGGGTTTACGCAGGATTGACAGCATATGGCACAAACCTTAATGCGATAACAGAAAAGAATGAGAAACCTCTACAGAGAACACACCACTAAATAGTGCCATGATTCTGAGCTCTCCATCAATTATTCTGTTCCATGGGAGTCTTTATCTACGGTGTCAGTGAGTCTCATCCATCAGGGTGACATGGAGAGTGTCAGGTGAACTGAGGAAAGGAGCTTCCAGCAGACAGTAAGGTCGTTTGGATGCAGGTTCTGTCTGCTGGGGTGGTTTTCTTCTTGAGAAGAAAAAAATTACAGGGTTTGTATGCTTTGTGTTTTATTTTTTTGTTTTGTTCTGTTTTTTTTTAAACTAACATACATATGCAATTTATGGCTCCATCCTCTTCAGAAATCCATTTTGTGTTTTTGTCATGTGTTAATGTGTTAGCTCATATATAAAAATGAGAAAGTGTTGGGATTTCCCTAATGTTTTTGTTTTTTCTTTAACAAAACAACAATTTAAACTATGCTTCTCATTCACGTGTATACAAAAACTATTCAAAGACAAAAAAAACATTAGGTTTCATTTTGATCATGCAGAACCAGATATGTTAATAATTTCAGAACTAGAATTTTAGATGGTTTTGATTTTGACAAGTCAGTATTTGCTCATTAGGGGTGTTTTGTTGTAAAAAATTTCCCATCAGCTGCAGATTTTATTACACATCAATTACCTTGTGCTAGGAAGTGAAAAACCTAACCCCAAACCTCTTTGCACTAGCGGTGCCAAAAGACCCGACTTGAAAGGCAGTGATTTTCCTACTATTGGAGTGTAGGATATAGAGAAAATTTTGCAACTTGTTTAATGGAAAGAATCAGCCATATATCTGCCAGTTAATAGAATAAACAAATAAATGCAGATTTTAATGCTGTAACTCAGTGAAAGTGAAGAACATCTTTCCCTGTTTCTAAGGGAGGCAAATGTTCACCTAGGTTCTTAATCTGGACATAGGAACAATGGCTGCTTGTTGTTGGACTGATCCTTCTGAGTACAAAGGATTCAGATTTCTTTAATTTACACCACCCCTGGGCATGGTCAGTGCAGGTGGCTCTGACCTGTGAGGCTGCTGCACAGCCCCAGCTGTTAATCTGGGGCTCACAGATTAACACATGTGGCCCAAATGGAGATTTGTGGCACTGTCACCTCTGTGCCATTCTGAGCCTCCAGTCTGTGCAGCAGAGGAACACGCACCTTTCTCAGAGAGTTCCTTTGCACTGCAGATTTATAGAAACTGTTGGATGGTGACCTGTCATGGAGCCTGAGCTCACTGAAATCACATTCAGTAAGGAGAGAAATTGCAGAAGGTACATCCTTTGTATCAGGGTGGAATTAGTGCTAGTTGCTGCTCTGAAACTTAAGGTCAAAATCTTTGAATCTCTATTCAGAGCAGCTGTAAACCTCAAAACACACTCCCTGCTTTGGCTGCACCTCCACACGGATGTTTTTGGCAAACAGTGCAGTACATTTTACCCAGGGAGCGGGAGCTGTGGCATTTGCAAGACCATCTAGCTACAAGTAATTTAATGTTGTGTGAAACACTTATCTAAATATTATATCTAAAAGGCACAATTTATGCGCTGCAGGGATCGCACTGCTATTTCCAAAAGCAGAGGATGGTTTGGGATGCACTGTGCATACTCACTCTAAGAGACAGCACAAGTCCTGTAGACAAACTGGAAATTTCTGCTTCTCTGTACTTCATCTTTCACCACAGCTATCTCTGGGTAATGATGCAGTAATGTCAGCAGTGGAGGGGTTTTTTTACTGAAATATGTAATACAGAAGAGTATCAAAATTATTTGATGATTTGCTTTTTCCACCATGATCAGTATGTCAGAGGTCTTACCATACTAGGCCATCACACCAAGTCTGCTGCTGCTTGCTGTTATGGTCACTCCCGAAAACAGGCAGTTTCTCCATCTTTGCTACTAATTCAGTACACTCATTTTTCCTTGCAACAACACTCATTTATATGCATTCCCTACTTCTGATCTTGTGAGCAGAAAGACTCTTAAATGGTACACATAGCTCTACTCAAAAAGAAATGCAGAGTTGATCTGTACTTTTGGCCTCTCAGATTAAGAGAATCACATGCCTTGGCTTTGCACTAATGCTTTCTAAGCCCCACTGCTGAATTTTGGTAGGGATTTACACATCCAGTAGATAAGGAAAGATGGCTGCTGCTCTCCCTGCACGTTCGGTTCCACACGAAGCCCAAAGCCAGGAGCTATCCATGGTTTGGTGCAGGCTGTTCTCATCGCTAAGGACAGCCCTGAGCTCCCACTGACACACTTGACAAATCACTGTCTTCTGGCAGCCCTACTTTAAGGAGCTTTTGAGATCCAGCAATAACTAACTCAACTATAAATTGCCACACTTCTCTCAAATTGAGATTTTGTGTCAGAAAATGCTCCTGAATAGTCAAAGTGGATATTAATACCTGTCATGGGTCAAATGGGAAGAAGGGGAGAAGATGAGAATGAAGAAAATGCTATCAAGTGTAACAGGAAGCAAATAACTTTTAGCTTATCATGAGATGTCATTTGACAAGGCAGCATCCTGCAGGAGAAAAGCATGAAACTTATTTCCTGATGCACTGCATGCATGCTCACACACTCACCTTCCTCAGATACTTGTCCTCTTATATTCTGCAGAATTTGCCCCAAAACATTTCTCTCTTTTCAGAGAAGGCCCACCATACATTCCTTATTTGATTTAATATTTCCTCACCTTGTTTCTCAGTTACTTTTGGTGTCTAGAATCTTTGCCAGGCCCACTTCTCCAACCTTTCTTCTGCCAGAATATTCCCCTGAAGTGTTTTCCATTCACTTATTCCTGGAACTATGTCCACAATAAAGATTTTTTCTGTAATGAACTGAAACACAAAGCTACCAAAAAGGCACGGACACCATTGCTTTTTTGACCAGCTGCTTACAGAGCATGAACACCCAGGCTTTGCAACACTGCTGTGGAAGTGCTTGCTCTGCAATCTTGTCTGCAGGACAGACCTTTCCAGACTGGCATATCTGCACACAATTGCCCCCCAGACAGCCACACCTGTATGGATCAGAGATCAGACCATTACCCCTGAAGAGCTCAAATCTTCCCACTGCACTCACCAGTAGTGCACTCTGGTGCTCAAGTTCTCAGCAGTTATAAATGACAGCACCTATCAATTTTAGCTTCTTAGATGTTCCCCATTGCTACAATAATGAATGCTTTACACTCCTTAATCCACTTACCTTTCAATCCCACACTGAAGTCCTGAAGCAACAATAGGAAGATTAAATGTTGGTGTTGTTAATTTCTCCAAAGTCCTTCTTCTGATGCCTAGTTCCAGAGAACTGATGCTTGAAACATGCTTGCAGCTGTGGCTTGACCAGAGAGTGGAAAATTTTGCTTCCATGCCTGCCCACAAAGCCTTTTGTTGTGACTGAACTAAATTACTTGGCCTCTAATTTCCATCTTCTTTCAGGAGCAGTAAGAAACTGGTGCTCTGCTGTTACTGTAAACAGTGACAGAGGATTCTCCCTGGAAATATGGAGATTTATGCTTTCTTTCATAGAATTGGCTTCATAAAGCACATAAAAATTATGTGAGGGTGCTGAGGGTGCCTCCTTAGGATGCAGCCACTGTGTTTTTAATTCTGCACTCCATCCCTTGAGCCTTTCTCTCTTAAGCACCACGTAGGAAGTCTTAGCATCATTGGGATTTGAACTTTGTTTGCTAACTGTAAACTCTGATTTTTATCTAGATAGAAGGAATTTGGCCAAAGTTACACAGGAGACCTGTTGCAAATTAGGGAATTGAGGCTAAGCCTCTTATATCTTAGAGGAGCAGCCCGACTGCTGCTTTCAGAAGAGCTTCAGTACATTACACCAGCTAAGTGTCTGGCTCAATCATTATTCTGTGGATTACCAGAGGGCAGATTAACTGGAGTCTATTGAATTTTTAAAACATAAAATAAATACCTCCTATAAGCTCTTAACAGGTTTCTCCTAGCAAGGTTTTGAGGAATTTCTACCTTCCTAATTCTGCATGCCTATAAATGCACAGAAATTGATAGTACATGAACCTACCTAGTAGTAGAGCAGAGCATCATAACATTATTTATGGCTAATGAAAGCCAATGTCATTCCTGACATCCCAGATAAATTATGTTTTCCATTGCTATACACAAATGGACTGGAATATAGTTAGCATTTAGTCTGCTAGGCACGAATAACCTCAGCCCTTTCAAATTGGAATTCTCTAACCACCCATGAACGATAACATGTTGTGCATTTACCATCAATTTTCTGACTTTGTGGGGAACAGGGACTGAGAGCAAGGCAGACAGACCATCTCATGCAGTACATTGTTACTTATAATTTCTTTACTGTGAGTCTGTGTGTACCCCTCAGCTGAATCAAATCCCTTTCAGTTGCAGCTGATAATGCAACACCCATAGCTCAAGGTTGCTACCTGGAAATTGGTGCTTGCTTTTAACTGGACTCACTTGAATGATATCAAGCTTCAAGTCCTGCTTAGTCTTAGCTTTGATTTGGTTAACAATGCACCATCCCCTTATAAACGGGGCACCTGAGCCACAATTAGACCCTCATTGTTTCCATTGCTCAAATCAGTTGCAGAAAATGTGCAATACTGCCAGCAGACTTTTGAATACAGACGTGTGTACCTGCAAACCAGCAAGGTGATCACTGGTTTCTCGGTGTTTTTCATCAGTTATAGTTTTTTAAGTAACTCCTGTGGCAATGGAATACAGATATAATAAAGGAAATTAATTCTACTGCAACAACCTGAAACAGCAGTGCAATGGTGAGAGGTGCCATGGCACAGATGCAGCACACAGCATGCTGGTGGTGCTGAGACTGCTCCATGGAAGACAAAAAAAGGGAATCTTTCCACTGCTCTTCTTTTAATCCTTTTATTTATGAGACCTAAAGGCAAGCCCAGCAGAGCATAGCTAATTACACCTCTGATCTTTAAACATTGTATGGCTGGTGGAGACCTCACGTACACCGATGTGAAGCTGCTGCAAGTAACATCCCAATGACTGCACACCTGTGTGAGGAAATTCCTTTCAAAGCCTTTCTGTTCAACAGAGACCAAGATCTTTATGTCTGCACACTAGAGCTATATTTAAAACCCCAGCTCAATTGCAAAGTGAAAGAGACAAAGCCTTTGAGGAAACAGTAATGACCTTTGCTGGTGCATAGTTTGCTTTGGCCAGGGATGTTAACTTCTTGATTTAGTCAGTCAGTTTGGACAACTCAGTTTGCCAAGTCCTTTGTAATTACCCTTCTCCCTATGAACGTGGTTAATATTTAGCTATCAGTTGAGTCAATGTTAATTTCCCTGTAATTTTTTTCAGTTCTTTCTATATTTCTAAAGACTGGTTGTAAACATACATTCCACATAATGATTTTATACTTTTAACCAGAAAATCTTAGTGCTTAGCCCTTTTCCTTTTTAAAAAGAAACTTATTAGGGGTTTAATTTTGATTAGGAACATCATCCAACAAACCTCCATAAATAGTCAGTTATTCAGTATATCCTCTACTTTCCCAAATAAAAATTTACTCCCAAATTTGCTTAATATGTGCTTTGTCTAATGTAAAATGTGTTTTTTTTCTAGTCAATACACATTTCTGTAGCTGGGGGAAGCACTGCTGCACCTCTTAGGAGTTAAACTTCAGATATTCACAAGTTCCTACTTGGAGGATTGAGGAGTCTTTGGACTATCCTCAGGAATCAATTTTTCCTCAGGATGAGTCATCATCACTTGAAATTGTGGGATATCCATGAGCTTAGTAATATAGAAAACTCCTTAACCTTTCAGCATTACCAATGATTTTCCAAATATTTCTCTACATTCCTGACATCAAGGTAAGAAAAGCAGCCCCTGACTGCTGAGGAGTATTTTTGGCTGATTAGCAAAACATTAGCAAATACAATCCTGTTGTTCAGCACCTCCTCTTCCTCTTTTAATGCACTGAGACTACCTCCAAATATAGACACATCCAACTTCTAAAAAGAAATGGTATTTAATGCCCCAAAATTACTTACCAGGACTCCGTTAAATCAGAGATAGTGCAGTGTAGGTTATAAAACCAGGATGCAGGAGCCAGGACTCTTGGGATCTTCCTTTAAAGCTGGCTTGCTGTGGTCTCAGCAAAAATAGAAAAAAAAAAATCACTCACTTCTATGATGCAATTTACTCATCTGAAAAAATGAGATAACTTCACTGATCTACTTCACAGGCACTGTGTGAGTCCTCTATAATACTTGTGAAACTATACAGTCATCTCTTGGCAAGAAGTGTTCTGATGGAGCCCAAACGTCAAAAATTGCTTTGAAATCAGGGAGTGAAAAAGCATGCACCAGACAGACATTGATGGTGCTCTAGTAATTTTCACTATGATGCCTCTCTTACTGTTTCATCTCCTTTATTACCTATTTCAAGGCCTATTTTGATGAGTTAGCATTGCCTAATAGTTTTTTCCTCCCCTCCAAAATTTCACATGTCCTCCTTGGCCCTGCTCCCTTTTCAATTTTTTTTCCCCCCTCACAAACTGCTCATGAATTGCCTTGGCAGTGAGTAAAGTGTAAGTACTTTTAGAATATGGTTTATGGTTCAGTGCCCATCAGCAAATGCTGTCAGAGCTGATACCCTTCAGCTGGGAGGGAACAGCAGCTTCACTCACACCATCCCTCACCTGCTGTGGGGTTGGAAGGGAGCCAGGATGGAGCATTCCCAGGCCAGGCCACTGCCAGGAAATTTTATTCATAAGGGCTCCCACTGGCCATGAAATTTGAGTACCCAAATAACTGTGATATCACACACTGAGGAAAATAATCAGCTTTTGAAGCAGCTTAGTGTGGAACTGGAGGAGTTGTGGTTGTCAAAGTATACCCTCAGGGATATATTTTGGTATATATACCCCAGGTATATACACCCCAGACTTTAGGTGAGGACACAGGAAAATGAAGGATCATTACTGCTGTAAAATATAAAAACATGGACAACCAAGTCTCTCTCTCTCTAGCATTCTAGCATGCTAGAGAACTATCTAGATTAATCTCAGAAGTTTAATACCATACTTGAGTGTTGAACCAGAGCCTCCTAAATACAGAAAAAATGTCCTGTTATATCATTGGGTGCTTTCCTTTAATCTCCTCTTTTTTTTTTTCAAAAGGCATTAAGAACTTACCTTTAGCATGTGGTTTAATCCTATTAAAATTCACTGAATTTATGCATATAATTTAGTAACTTAGATTCTTAAACAGAAAAAAACCAACTTAAATTCTTAAATGAAAAAATTCTAACTCCAAAACTTGTTTGTTCTCCTGCTTTATCCATATCCTTATGCATGGTCTGCATGGTAAAAGAATCACAGCTCCATAAACAGAAACATCAAAAGGAAATAAAATTATTTTAGATTGATCTATTACTGCATTTATTTACAACTTCCTGATGATTCCAGCTGCTGCTGCTGACTAGCAGGTCTGTTCCAGGAAGGCACAAAGCTGCTGTGCAAAAGCAAGTGCGTGGTTACAGTGCCATGTCCTTTCACAGATTCCTGATGGAAGTCAAATCTTGTGGAGGATTTACTTACTGTGCACAGCAGGATATTATTCAGGAATAGAAATTCCTGATATTTCTTGCATGTTTCAAATAAATGGCAGATTGAACCATTTTGATTAATATACATTTTGGAAAGAAATAATCTCCACATGGTTCAGCTGTGTGAGCAATGAAAGGGTGTGTGAAGACACCCTTTATTCTTCCTCAAAATCCTGGAAAAAACTTCAGGCTGCCATTTTCTTTTTCCCCATGTCCCACAGGGTCATGTCCACTCTGGAGTCCTCACACAGCTCCTTCCACAGGCAGCAGCTCCTCTTCCAGCATGGCCCCTTGCTGCAGCTGTGAATGTTGTCCCTTTTATTCTGATTTTTACTTATATCTATTTGTCTTTTTTTTGAATAGTAAGTATGTATCTGGCCTGTGGTGCAGTATTTTCTGCCTGCTTTCAGTCCATTTTAATGCCTTCGAGGTGCTGTGGAACTAATGATGATTTTAGCCAGTGGATTTTAGGGAATAAAAAAACAATCAAAAGTTATCAAATGCTCAACACTTCCCTTTAAATGCTGCTTGAAATCAGACAATTTACTTCTATTAAAAAAAAAAATCCATCCAGAAAATCTTGTATTTATGAGTAGGGAAATGCTGTAATTAAAAGCAACGGTTCATTTTTCCCTGCTTTAGCAAGTTTGGATCAGAGGCTCTCCAGAGGTCCTTTCCAACCCCAACCATTCTGTGACTCTAAAATCAATTCTGTTCCACAAGAGATGTGAAAAGGCTTCAATTCAGAACCAAAACCAACTGTTGGAAAACAAGGAGTCTCAAATGAGTCCACGTGGAGCTCTGCCCATATCTGGGGCCAGCTGGGCTGTGGAATTGCAGAGCTCCATGCTGCATTCCCAGCCTGTGCTGGGCTCTTCTGCCAAACCAGGCTCAGATGCAGCTTTTGGGACTTGAATCAGCATCTTCGCACAGAGCTCTGCATGTCTGTGGGTGTGGTCAGGGAGCTCTGATGCACCATGGAAGCACCCCCCAGAGAGCCACATCTTTCTCTTTAATCCAGAGAGCTAATTTGGTGAATAAACAGCTGAAACAGCCAAAAAGCAGAAAACATCTGTGGCACTGGACCTGGTTTCCAGGCTTTTAATAGTGGTTAGTGTTGCTCAAAGCAGCACGTGCAGTACATTACGCCTTACTTGCTAAGGGCAACTGGTAGGGAATTTATGTGCAGATCAGGTTCTTTCAGATTTCAATCACTGTGTGATTTGTGTTGGTTTATTTGCTTTGGAATGTTTGTTTTGTGTTGGTTACCCGTTTTTCTTATTATTTGCTACATGGTTACAGAGTGTTGGGGCAGGAGGATGGAGGGAGAATCCTACAGAGAAAAGAAGCTGGAAACTGCATTCACTCCACCGTATTTTCCCTGTGGAGCAGCAAGTGATCTATTTCTGACTTCCACCTCTTGATGCAGACTGAAGAAACAAACTGAGGTGCTAGTTGTGGAACTTAGTGCAGTAGTGAAAACTCCTAAAGTGAGGAAAATAGTATCAGGATCCCTAAAAAATAGAACAGGAGCTGAAGATGAAAGAGGCAGCAGGGACTGACTTAAGAGACCAGACTGGCAAAAATCCACTCATAGTGACACATTTAAACTGAATAAAAATAAGTAGGAGCTCTTCCAGTTCTAGCCCAGAGATGGACCACAGGGGCAGACACTTGTTTTCCCACTGGCATAAGAAAATTAATATTGCTTCTGTCTTACCCCTGCTTTTAGTTCTGCTGAAGTACTGACAGGGCAAATTCAGCTTTACGAGAGCAACAAGAAGAATTTAGCAACAGAGTTAATACAGAAAGGTGATGAAAGATCAAACTCTTTCATATTTTAAATTTATTTTAAGTGTATTTGAAACACACATGGAATTTTAATCTAATCTACAGCATCCCACAAACATAAACAAAACCTTTCTGAAAAAATTCTGGATGATTGCACAGAAGAAAGGATATACCCAAGCACTGAGCAGCAGGAGAAGAATGTCAGACACATCTCCTGGTTTTGTAACAAAGAGCAGAAACATATTTAATTTCAGACTTCCTTGTTTCAATCAACTCTTCTTTTTCTCTGTGCACATGCTTCCTCTGAGGGCCTTCCTGCTAAGACTCTGCATCAGCAGTGTGGGTTTAAGTCTGCATCAATCTGGTTTTTATGGTAGTAAACACACTTGGAAGCTACAAAGACACAGTGTGTTTCTTGCTGCCTTGCTTATCAGTCACAGCCAACAATTTATAGCTGCACTTGACAAAAGAAATTAAACTACTACATGTTCTAAATAGTGTGGGAGTGAAGTGATTCTATTCCAAGGTTTTGGCACAAAACCTGGTTGTGTGTCACGTAAGCTGAAAACCTACTACATTTCAATTTTCTGAAAAAGTTTTAAATTACTTATTGAGAATTCAGCCTTCAGTCTTAGAAAAGTCAAAACTCCTGTGTTAAATTATCCAATTTAAACAGGATGTGCTGAATTACTTTCATATTAGAACAGAAGCTCCATTATTGATGGGGCTACAGGCGCTCAGGTTGACCGTTTTAACTCTTCTCCAAAATCTAATTCAGATTGCCCTGTGGTTTGAAAAGACAGGTATCTGCTAAGGAAGGCAGGAGCCTTCTTTGAAATGGAAAATGTAAGGCCCCTCCCTCCAAAGCATTATAATTCTGAAATTAAGAGGCTCTCAGGCAAAAATATGGGAATAGGAAAAACTGTTCTTTACTAGGAAAACAAAACAAAACAAAACAACAAAAAAAAACCCCAACCCAAATGCAATAGTACAAAAGAAAAACTGACAGTCAAAATACAACCTGACACCCTGTGGGCCAGGGTGGTGGCAGCAGTCCTATTAGATGGTGGCTACAGTCCTCCTGGAATGACAGATGTGGTTCCGTTGAAGCAGGGATCCTGAAGAAAAGTGTAGTTTCCTCTGAAGGTCCAGTGGTGGTGTAGATGGGCCTGGTCTTCCTCTGGGAATCCAGTGGAGAAAAGGCTGCTTCTCTGGGAATCCAGTGGAGAAGGGTGGTTTGGTGTCCCAAAAGCTCAGATTATATCCAGAATGAGAGGCTCAGCTCTTCCCCCTGGGCGGAGCTTCTCCCAATGGCTCATTAACAGAAGATATTTCCCAGAGTGGGGATTGGTTTGTGGAAGAGATAAGCAAACAGCTCAATTAACAGAAGATAAACTGCACCACTCTTAACAGATGGGAAATAGAATACACCCTTATCTTACAATCCAGGACACCCTGTGAGAGGGATCAACCTGATTTTTATTTATACCTCAACATATGCTACACATGAGGTGAAGAATTCCTATAACGGGCTGTGCATGTGCTGGCAGCCCTGGCCCCGGGGAGGCTTTGCCTGGCAGCCAGTCCAGGCAGAGGAATCTTCCACAATGGGGCTGTGAGTGACCCCCCACACTGGCTGGTGGGGCAGCGTTATGAAGCAGAACAACACAGACTCCCCAGGCAGGTGCAAGAGAGAGCCTTTTATTGCAAAAACCAGGCCTTTTAAAGTTAGGCCTTTATCAGTTACATTCCATTTAAGCACAACAAATGTAATTCAACCAACAACCATGAACCATGATGTGAACACGCGATGGTTATATAAGTTGTTTTTCTACCTCCAATTCAGCTGAGTCACTTTCCCATAGTCCTTTTCTACTTAGCCCAATTAACAAACCTGAGCCATGATTTTACAAGGGTAACAAGACCGTTATTTTGTAAGGTTTTACCTATACACAACAGGCCAGACCCCTAGATGCCTGGAAAAAATGCCTGGGAAATCAGGCTGGGGCTCAGCTTTAGCAAATAAAAACAGTTAACTGTGACACAAGCAGGGGGCCAGTTTCTGTGCATTCCTTGGAGGGAGCGGGGCTCACCTGGAGGGTAAACTTGGCTCTCCTCCCCCCATCACCTTTTTCTCTCTGTGGTCCTCCTTCTTCCCTGTCCACATGTCCTGCCCTGTTTCGGCGCTTCTCTGAGGCAGCCCCTTGCCACGACACCCTGGTGCTCTGATAGCTCCCCAACGGAGCGGACGCTGCCTGCACCCAGCCATGGCCACCACCACCACGTTTCCCACATTGCCCACGGCAGGAACACGCCACAGTGCCAGCCACAGCCTGGTGCTCCAGTGTTCCCTGAAAGAGCAGCCACAACCCCAGTGCCAGACACAGCCTGGTGCTCTGCCGTTCCCTGACTGAGCAGCCACAGCCCCAGTGCCAGCCATGGCCTGGTGNGGCCATGGCAGCCTGTTCTCTGCCAATGGAAGGGACACACAGCCTGCTGCTGTTCAAAAATCGCACCTAGCCCGCCACGGGAGCCACGCAGACTCACTGCAGCTTCTGGCATGCATGCTCCCATCTGCTGAGCTGCTGCTGACAGAGTGCCAGGGTTCTTGTGGTAATGCTGTCCCTGTCTTCTGTTTCTCTCTCCATCTCTCTCTTTCCCTTTCTGCTGTCTTTTCTGGTCTCCTTTGGGAGGAAAACTTACCCTTCTTTATCAACAAACAGTTCTCAGATATAATATTGCCACATTTGTGCTTCATTTTCATCTGAGAACTCTATCAAAAAGAATCCTTCCCAACTCCCCCTTTTACAGCAGGACAGGTGTCGCTGTTGCACATAGAATGAAGACACAGGACTCCGATATTGTTAATTCAGAAGGCTAAAAAGAAATAATAATCTTTATTAAAATGATTGCTCTCTTTATAGAGAGCTCCGCTAACAACTATTTGATTGGTTAAATGACATGATGCCTCTCTACCACCACTGGCTTGAGATAGAGAGAGCATATTTTGAAAATACACACAAAGAAATGGTAAACTTACAGCGAACAACTGCACCTGTTGTTTTGAGAATGAGAACTGCTTACAGAATCTCTGTCTGCCTCATCTGAGAACACAAAATGCCCTCAAGGCTGTTCTCTTCAGAGGAAAAGCTTTTCTTTGGGAAAAACCTTTGAGCTTGCTTCTGAATTTTCTCTAAGTCCACTGTCTGTCAGCCCCACAGATGGGACACCCTGAAATTTAATTTTCCACATGGAAGCAATGGATAAAATAAGTATTCCAAATTTGGGCTAATGTATTTTAAAGATCCTGGTATTTCCTCTCCATGATCCCAAGGGAAGCACACATCAAAATATAACACTGAAAAAAATCCACTGCTAACATTGACACCAAAGTTACCAATCTTTTCGGGACAATTTACTCGAGGTTTTCTTAGACCTTAAACCCATTTCATATGGATCCCCAGACCAGGATCCAGACCCAGACACCTTCTGCAAGGTGTCACTGTCAACTACAACTAGCAAAAAGTAAAAAAATTTGGAACATCAGATTCTTTTACTAGATTTTTTTCTGTAAGCAGTGTGTTTTATGTTGCAGGAGAGAAGATTTAGTCACATTTCTACAAACCTTTCTTCCCAAAGATCATCAGTGTAGTTGATTAAATTTGTCACAGGCATTTCTTCTATAGATAAACCAGAGTGGAAGGCAGGGTTAATTATCTTGCCTTAAGCCACAAGATTTCTCTTTTCAATACCATTGCAGTTGTCCTGCGCTATTAAAGACTCCTTACAGCTGCTCTCACACTGGTTCTCTGGGAAGTGATGCTGGAGATACTTTGCTGGAGCCCTGGCAGCCACATGGATGTTTGCAGGCAGGCAGAGTTGGCCCTTCCAACCTCTGCTTCAGCTTGATGACCGTGGTGGAATGTGAATCACTATTAGCCAGACAATGTACATATATCCCTATTGATTCTTTTTCTAATTGTGATAAATCCTCTTTAAATTAGCTTTAAAATGCCAGTGCAGTAAATATTCCCTGCTCCTGTTTTGTCTCTTGGGAGGATGATGTTTTTCCAGCACCAGGAATTACTATTTAATTACTTCACTATTTAACCAAGATTAAAGTGGAGACTTGTAGGGATCATTTGCACACAAATATTATTATAAACAGATCCCTTTCCAGAAATACTCTGAAATTTGCAGAGGAGCACTATGTCAACAGCCATAGCAGAATCATAGAGGGGAATCTTTTGTGGTGCTGCATATAAGGAAGGTGTCGTGGCTTGAATATTTTATTATTTAAACAAAAGGATTATAAATCCAAGCAGCAGCAGTACCAAGCAAGTAATGAAATTACTCACTGGGGAGGGCTCAGTGTACATTCTTAAATAGGTTGAAAATTAGCCACAACTCCTTAAGAAGTCTGCTTGGAACAAAAGGCAAATTTAAATTCTGAAGTTAATTTAATAATGTGGAATACATCTCAAGACTGCTGGTCCACGAGTTCGCTCAACTCATCTGGTTTAGGCTTTTTTTTTGTTTTTTTTGGATATATAGTTGATATTTTACCTTGCACACGTGTTTCTTTATCTCTTTATTGCATTCAGTTTAATATTTTATTCCTGTTTCAGCGTAATACATTTATATATCCCAATCTCCCTGGGTGATGGCAGATTAAACAAAAGCTGCACACAACACAAAGTCTGCTTCAGAGCTGCCAGGCACAGCCTCCTATTCCTGCAAGCAGCAGCAGCCCTGTCACAGCTGATTCCTTTGCTGAGGAAGGCTGGAGGTTTTCTTGGGTTTTTTGGGAAGAACTGTTCTGCAGCATCTCTCTGAACTGCTTGAGGAGAATTTACAGCAGGAGAACAGAGACAGATCTAGCCACATTATTCTGAGATAAATTCGAGAACTATCATTTAGAATTTGTGGTGCTTCCTGACCTTTTAAAAGTGTTCTCCAAGCAGCTGCAGGAGGATTTTACAGGCGGATCTAAGAAATGTCCAGTCAGCACAGGACCTCTTCTGCCTCTCAGGAGCTGAGGCTTCTCCTGCTGCATCCATGAGCATGCCACAAAAAACTCTCCCAAAAATCTTTAAAGAAGGACACTTTTGAGAAAAGTGAAGATGTTCTTCATGGCCTGTCCTTTTTCTATATGGCTCATGATGTCCCAGCTACAACAGACTGGTCACTCTCCAGTGCTTCATTAAAATGGGTCTCTGTGCTTCATTAACATCTGTCAGACTCGGTTTATTAATTTTTCTTTCATCCTGCCTCTGGAGAGCACCCTGTGAGACATGGAGGGCTCAGCTTTATTTTCATGGGGTGCATGTGCTTCTAGGTTTTTTTATCCACTGCTCTGTATTCAGTGAGGAAAAGATATTCACAGATACCTGGTGGGTTTCGATAGGGAAGATGGAAAGGTCTGTGGGAATCATTTACTCTCGGTACATTGCTTTGCATCTTCAGACCAGCAGCCAAAAAAGCTCTGTCTCCTGCACCAAAGAGGGGACGTTGCCTTGCACCACAGAGAGATTTGTGTCAGGAGGACAAATCCAGTTGGATCAAATTCTCAAGCCCAGGAACTCAGGATATTTTGTAAGTCATAGCAATGTCTTACAGCAATAAAACCAAGTATTTTCATGGCTCCTGGGAAAACCTGAGTATATTGACATGACATTGTAAAGGTAAATAACACAGCAGTGCAAAGCAAATTTCAGATAGAGATTCGGACCCTGTCTACACCAATATTCTTCACTTGAATAGCAGCGTTTTGTTTGTTTCAAACACTACTGACAATGAACTTTGGCTCATCTGTAAAAGAAATGGGAGTGAGGAAAGAGAGAAGATTTTGCCTAACATTCGATGCTCACTCAAATGCCAAGGGCCAAACACCCTTCCAAAACAAACCAAGCAGCAGCAGCTGTATATATATTAAGAGCCTAATTTGCCAGACACTGAAGTTTATATTTTACTTGTATAATGTTGAATATTGCTTTTATTTAGCATCTCCACGTGACAAAGCTGATGAGTGTCATACTGTCTGCAAACAAGAAATTGCTGTCACAGGCCACAAGAACATGTGAATTCCTTTAGCTACACTGGAAGTGGCAGCCCTGTGTTTAGGAAATACCCTCTTGACTGAGGAGTGAAAGGAGAAGAGCCTTAAAATTGGGTAACAAGGTTGGAAGGAAATGGATACAATTAATTGGGCACTGAGCAGGATAAAATAAATGCCTGGAAAGATGTACTACCCACACGTGTGAGATCCACTATTGGCTGGGGAAGGCAGCTCTGCTTGGACTTTAGGAAGTGTGTGCTCTCTCTAAGGAAAGTCACTGCAAGCTCTGATGGATTTTGCCACAAAGAAAAAGAATAGAAGAAATATATAAAAAGCACCAAACTATTATTGATTTTTATCTTTCCTTGACTAAGGGCTGTGTCAGAACCAAGTAGCCTTTCTTTTTTCCCATTACCATCGCCAACCCCAAGAAGGCCAGACACCTGCACAATTGGTGTAGGGGGTGGGCTCTGTACCAGAAGCTGCTTCACTGTATAAACCAGGATGAAATGATCTTGCAGTATTTCGGACTATGACCTTTAAAGTAGACAGACCCAATGATTTTCAGTCAGTGCTCCCTCTGCTTGATTTAGAAGCCCATTCAGAATGTAAAAAGGCCAGTTCATTGTGGCAACTCATTATTCCACTGTGCTGCTACATCCTGATAGATAACAAATGTGGCCTTTGCTACAGAAATAGGTTGTTGTGGGCAGTAAAAGTTCACTTTGAGTGACACCATGAATGCTAACTCTCCTGCAGACAAAGATGGCATAGGAGCAGAATTTGCAATCAATGCCCAACTTCACAAGCCCACTGAAAACCTGTGTGAGAAAACCTCTGCTGTCTTCCTTTTCCAACAGCCAGGACTGAGCATGGGAGCCTTAGGCTTTAGTTTAGTGTCCTGTAAGCCCAGAAGAAAACCCACAAGTTACTTTATTTTTGTTTAATGAGGTGAGAATCAGTTGAAATTAAAAAAAAACCACACTCAGTGAGCTCATTCTTAGATCTAGAAATGCATTGGCCAATTTCTTGATGTCAACATTGAAATTGTGTTCCCAGAATTCTGGCTGCAGCTGATGATAGTGAGCATTTAACAACTTCAGCCCTGAAAACAATGTGCTAATAGTATCTAAGGAATGCACTAATTATGGCAATGTTCAGTGGTTCCCTATTCAGAAAGTTAGTTCCAGGCATAAAAATTGATTCTTGCTATTCTTCATCACATCAATTTTATTATATTATTATCTGTCTTGGTATAATGAGATATTATTTACTCTCAGAACTTTTTTTCAACCAGGCAATTAGACAAAAATTTGGATAATCCATTTCACAAAGTCTCATAGAAGAAAGAATAATACTATCCAATACCTATCAGGGTCTAGAATATATAAGCTCACAAAAATTGCTTCTCTGTTCCTCCTTTTCCTATGAAATCTAGGTACTTCTGTTCCTGGCCTTCTAAGAGAAAACAAACAAATCCCCTGACAAAGCCATGGGTGAAGTGTGACCATAAATTCACCTGCAAGAACTGCTCTGCCAGAGAAGAATGTCCAGCTGAAGAACACACTGGCCACCACTCTCCAAAAAAAACCAGTATACAAACTCATCTGCAAATTAAACATTCTCTCTAAGAGGAAGGTCTTTGGCATTCTGGAAATCATTACTGGTGTTTGCTCTTTAAGGCTCGTGTGGTTACTTGAAAATATTCTGGCTGCAATTCGACTTCATATTGAGCTGATATTTTCATTGACACACATGAATGGTCTCTATCTTCTTAGTCCAGCTCTAGAGCTGGTCAAATTGTATTCTCGTTCCACCATTTAGACAACTTTTTATTTTTGATTGAAAAATCCATAGCTTTGTGAACAGCTGAAACACTGAAGTTTGATTTCTAGGAATGTGTGCCTTGAAGTTTGGCTCTTGTTTGGATCCTCCAAGGGTTAATGAGGATGGTGCTCCTGTGGCAGCACTGGCTTGGTGAGAAGCAAGTCCCATTGAAAGGCTGAAGTACTGAAACCCCAAAATTACTTAAAAACGACATCCTTATTAACCACAAGACTCAGTTATCCTTCATGACATAGTGTTGAGTTGCTCATTTAGCACTGGTCATTACAGTAACCCAGCTGCCTTGCTATAGTACTGCTAAAAATAACTATTAACTTGGTTTCCTCCCAGACCAGCTTATTCCAGGGAAGTTCCTTCTGTTCTCATTGTTTTTGTTCTTGTTGTGAACAATCCCTTTTAATCTGCTGACTTGGATCTGCTCTAAGGCCAATAATTTTGGGGAAGAAAAAAAATGATGAGAAGATGGAATTTTTAGCACCTATATTTCCTTGGCTGACAGCCAGATGTGCTGTGGGAATAGACCCACAGAGGTCTGGGCAGGATTTTCAGATGTGTAAGAGTGATTTAGGAACTCAAATCACCTCAATGCTCAATGGGCCTCTGTTCCTATCAGACCCCTGCAAACCCAGCCCCACTACCCAGCCCTGCTGCACTTTCCCAGACTCCTCTGAGAAGCAAGATTTACATTAATTTTGTAGGTTAATGCTGCAGAATGACAGATACTGTGAGCTTGGAGCCTGATTACAAGAGGAATCTTTATTCCAAAATACTCTTTCATAATTTAACACCAAATCAAGTAAAAAGGTTCATAATCCTTTGCTGCTTTTGCTCTGTTGAAACCAGAGGAATGGATACTTGCGAACAAATGATCAGAGGGGTAAAATATCCCATTTGAAATACCACCTCTTTATCAGGAATCACACTGAATCTGGCTTGGGCTGTATCTCACCATTCGAAGTTCAAAGCTCCTTTATTTACTTCAAAAAGCTCATCAAATCCCAGAACTTTGACATTGCAAAACATTTCTAAACATCTATGTTGAAACAAAAACACAAGAAAAATCCCCCAATGTCCCAGAAATAAAAGAAATTGGGTATGAAAATTGCTGTTCGGTCTATCATTTAACACTTTTGTTGTCTTGCATTTTTTATATTATTTCATGACAGTCTGGTAGCAGTGATTCATTACATGAAATCAGAACATTACAGGTTCAATCCGGAAGCATTTGTCTTGCTGACAGGGAAGGATCCTTCAGGTCACTGAGCCACTTCCCTGAAACTGCGGGAAACTGCATCAAACACATACGTTGGAAATATCCTCAGCAGCTTAATTCCATTCAGCTCTGTAGCACCAGATTCATCAAACCCTAACTATCCCACAATGAAATAAAATCTGCCAGAGGTAAAGAAAAGCCTCAAAAGTTAATCTATGCTGCAAATCTATGTTATAAAACACAGCCCAGAAGTATTGAGAATACACTAGTTCCTGGCACTGGCACAGACTTTTTGGGGTTCTGTTACACAGAAACAAATATTCAAACCAGAAATGTCTGGTTAGTAGAATGTCACTGTGGCGCATAGAATGAGGAGAAGAGAGTCTGAGGTTTTAGAAAAATCAGAAGGCTCCTTTATTAAACAATCCATTCCAGTTACTACTACTAACAGTTACTTGATTGGTTAAATGACGCAACACCTCTCTACCACCATTGGATGAGATAGAGCATATTTTGAAAACACACACAAGGAAATAACAAACTAAAGTGAAAAATGGTACCTGTTATTTTGAGAACAAAAGATGCTTACAAAAACACTATCAGTCTCTTCCTGAGAACATTAAATGCCTACAAGGCTGTTCTCTGAAAAGGAAAAATGTTTTTCCTTGGGAAAATTCAGGCCTGGTGCTGGACCTCTCTAAGATTCACCAAATGACAGCCCCACAGTAGAAAACCCTGAACTTATGGGCAAGACATTAATATCCGTATGTGTTGCCTTCTCTGCAGGGTCATTTAAAAAATGAAAATCCCTTGCAGCCTTTTTCATCCAAGCTTCAGTGACCTTCAGTGCTCCTGAGAACAACCCCTTGCTGTGTAACACACTATGAACTTGAAAATGTTGCTTCATGTCTTGATCCTTGATCCCATGTTTCTTCATCCTTGAGTGATACCTTATCATGTCCATGTAATCTCCCATGAAGGAAAACCCACACCTTTTAAGAGTCCAGAACTGTTACATGACGGATTTTGAGATTTTCGAGATGGTGGTGATGAGGATGAGTACTTAAAACTAAGCATCATCCCAACATCAAGAATTTGTTAAGAGTCCTTCAAGGAAGAGCAGATGGCCTGGCAGAGAAACACTGCTTATCTGAAAGTGCCCTCTTAAGCTCTAAGAGCATCAGCTGCACTTCACTGGTCTAGAAGATGTCCTTGTACAAAACTCATATCCAACTCTATTTGTACAAGTCTCTTTTCTGAGATGGGTTCTTATATTTCTTGGTCAAGTGAAAAAAAAAACCTAACAGAATTTGTGAAATGAGCAAAGGGAAGCACTCATCTGGATCTACTGTCTCACCTACTGTCCTAGGTCAAGGTATATTCTGTTTACCATCTTTTGTAAAAGGTTGTAAGGCAGGATGAAACCAACTGCCTCTCATGCCTCTGCACTATCTTATCTTAATGGGCTATTGAGAAGAGCTCCGCCCAGAAGCTATTTTCTGATAGTTGAGCAGTTTGGTTATCTCCCATGAACCAATTCCCACTCTGGGAAATACCTTCTGTTAATAGGCCATTGAGAAAAGCTCTGCCCCGGGGGGGAGCCAAGCATTTCAAACTGAATATAACCTGAGCTTTTTGGGACACCAAGGCAGCCCTCTCCACTGGATTCCCAGAGGAGCAGCCTCTTCTCTGCTGGATTCCCGGAGGAGGACTGGGCCCGTCTGCACCGCTACTGGACCTACAGAGGAAACTACATTTTCTTCAGAATCCTTGTTTCAGCGGAGCCGCATCTGTCACTCCAGGAAGACTGCAGCCACCATTCAATAGGGACTGCTGCCAACACCCTGACCCACAGGGTGTCAGGTTGTATTCTGACTCTGTCAGTTTTTTTTTTCTTTTCTTTTATACTATTGCATTTGGGTTTTCTTGTTTGTTTGTTTGTTTTGCTTTCCTAGTAAACAACAGTTATTCCTATTCCCATACTTCTGCCTGAGAGTCCCATAATTTCAGAATTATAATACTTCGGAGGGAGGGAGTTTATATTTTCCATTTCAAGGAAAGCTCCTGCCTTCCTTAGCAGATAACTGTCTTTCAAACCAAGACACCTACATTAAAACTGAGCTATGTACCTTCAAAAGGCTCTTTTGAAGAAGATCTGTAAATATAAAGAGAATTATGTCTTATAGCCACCTTTCAGAGAAATCTGTGCAAAGGCAAGTGTAATCAAAATAAAATATTATTCATTTGCACTATTTGGAGTTCTCTGAAGCTTTGCACAGCTGTTTGCAAAGCAGAGAGAAAACTTTGATTTGATTTGGGTGGCGATGATCTAACACAGGTGAGTGTTGGTAAAGCCACCTCTTGAAACAGGACAAGGCAAAAGACCCACTTAAACTCAATGAATGCCTCCCAGATCTCATTCAGAATAGCACTCAGTAAATAATCTGTGATGTGCCATGTGTTTCTTCATTGCAGTCTCTAAGTATTTCTAATACTGTAAATAATTGTGAAGCATTTGCTGTAGTTTTAGAGACTGTTATAATTTAACTACTCAGTCTTTGGTGAGTAACTAGAACTTCTGGCTGACTGCTAAAAAGATCCAAGGTGTTACCTGGTTTTTCTGTGGACTCATTCATTGAGGTACAGGTGAGAAGAGAACCAGGAAATCCTGGTTTACAGGCAGGTACTCCACACCACCAGACGTAGTTTTTTCCCCTTCAGAGGCTGCCAACCAAATGCATGTGTAGAAATAGTCATAAACATATCTGCTGTGCATTCTCTTGGGTTGTCTCTCTCTTTTCTCTCTGAAACTCTGAAAGGAAAAATGCATTTGGAAGTGTGATGTGATTATGAAACGTGAATTTCTGATTAGAAGTGTAATTACATTCCCTTTTGATGTCAGCCATTGGTCTTCACACAGGCCAGATCATAACACGTGTGCTTGGCAACCTTAAACCTCACCAATTTCTCAACTGCCATTAGAAGGTAATAAAGGAAATCTGTGTTTTAATTTTTAATATTTTCAATGCCTGTTCTTACAGCCATTATATATTTTGGGAATGAACAGCTGAATTCATCATCCTGTCTCCAACTCAGTGTCCAGAGGCATTTTACCTGAACCTTGATTCTTTTTTCTTCCTCCTACACAGACTTGCTCAATTTTCACTTTTTATAACTACACTGTATATTACCAATAATAACATTAATGCATAAAAGAATTAACTCATTGGGGGAAAATTATACCATAAGAGTGAATCCAATTCCCTGTGTATTTTGACATTCCATTTAGCAAATTGTGTTATCATTTTAAGAGTGAGTCATCTCAGTTCTGAACCACTGCAAGGGAAGTAGAAGGCTTGTGAAGAAGAAAATGTGAAGACAGACAGATGTATTAAATCTGTTTTACACTATGTTAGAACAGAGTGTCAAAAACCAGAGCTTCATCTCCCACATAATGGATCTGGATGCTGAAATACCAAGGGGCGACTCTCATTGCAGGGCATTTGGTTGAACAGCAACTGGTGGAGTGGGTGCCTGCACTAGAAATGCCTCAAGAAATGCCAAACTGAAACCAAGGAGATGTGAACTACGGTACTTTTTTTAATGAAGAAATGAAACAGCAGAAACTGGTGGAAGTTTTCATGCTTCTTCTCAAATCCCATGTTAGCATTAACACCAAACAGATGTCCCATGTTCCACAGAAATGGCAGGTTTGGCACCTCTTCACGGTTAGCTAATTTAATTATGGCTTCAAATGCAGTAATGGAGCAACTTTGTTTTGGCTATACTTGGATCTGCAATTGGCACCAGCTTTCCTTCCCTCACTGCCATATGGGTAACTGCAGAACAAGGTGCTGCACGTGTTCCTGCTGAATTATACTGAGTTGTATTGGGGTTAAATTAAAATAGTATCGAAGGGAGGGGAGGGAAAACAAGAAATTAGGAGTAGGGACAAACCCAGTATTTTCCCGCATTTCCAGTTTCACTGGCCAAATTGTTTGAGATTCAACTGGATGTGAGTTCAAATAAAATAGCTACATTAATTAGGAGAACTCCCAGTCTGTCAGTAATAACACCATGTACTGGAGAGAAGATCAGGAGAGGCAGAAGAACTGGCATTGTCTGAAGAAAATAGAGTCCTGAGAGAGGCACAGACAAAGAAAAAGAACCCTTTAAATATACCACAAATACTGGGGAAGTTTTCTCCTTTTCCTCTCCTTTCCTGAGCCAATGCGATTTCAGAAGATTTGGTACAGAGTGGGAAAAAAACCCCTTCTGTCAACTCACACTGCAAGTCTGCAACAACACGTCCACTTAATAGCAATAACAACAATGTTTATCTTGTGATTTAGATACATAAAATAGCCACCTTAGGCAGGTCAGACTCTTTCCATTACAAGGCCATTTTCTGTTGCTAGTAACTTTGCCAGATTTAAACCATTTGAGCTGAAATTCCCTTTTTGACTCTGTCCCAGGCTGAGTCTGCCTGCAGTGTTGCCCTGCATGTGAATTTATGCCTAACTGGGGTGGCTGATTCTAATCCAAAGTAAGAAAAAACAACTTATAAAGTATTGGTTCAAAAATTTCATATTCCGTGAAAGGAAAAATGACATTAAAATAATCCTTGTGACATTTTTCCTGCCAGAAGAAGAGGAAAGCTCACTATGTGCAAGGTGGATGCTACTAAAAAAAATTTCTGATAGTAATACAAAAGTGTTTCCCCCCAGACAAAGTCAGCAATAGACACAGGTAATGCTCTTGCCGAAATTAATTTTAATTGGTAATATTCTGACACCTGATTATTTTCTTTCTCCCATTGAAACTAATGAGACTTTTACATTAAACTTATGGAGTCTCAAATCCTCTTGTTTGTATTTCTTTAGAATTCTAACCCCCTGTGACATCTCTTAAGGCACCAGGTACTACAACCCACTTATGCTATTTACTATTTGAAAGCCCATTTTTTGTCCCTGACATTGACAAGGAGCTGATTATTCTTATTTTCCTTTCTCTTAGTACTTTTTTGTTTCATAATTTGAAATTATAATTATTAACAGTTTAGAATAAATCATGAAATTACCCCTGAAAGCACCTAGAACAGAACACACAGAGGAGCCAGGCCATACTCTGTGAGAGGGTCAAGTTGACTCTGCAATTAAATAATGTTGCCATGGCAATGAGAAGGTCCAGGGAATAGCTGGGTAACACTAATTAAGGACAGCACGGCTGGGAGACAGTCATGGGTAACTGCTGAGCAGGAATCCAGCCTACCCACTAGGAGACAACAAAACAGTTTATAAATATTAATAACCATTTGCAACACCTAATTGTGGGGAAGAAAGGGACGTTACAGGGAAAAATAATGAAGGAAGAGGAGTGTGCATGGCAATGTCTGTGCAGGGCTACACAGCAAGTGATGGCAGAGCCACTGTACTCTGTAACTCCCTGCTGCATCAAAACCATTGCCTCTCCAGATTTCATCATTTCTAAGGAGAGCAGGAGCCTTTGTGTCATCTGGGACTAATCTGAGGCTGCCCTTACTCAGACTCATCACCTGGGACTGCTCTGAAGATGCTTGTGCTCAAACTTGTTCCTTCAAGCCAAGTGGAGCAAGAGACAAGACCCACTGCTCATCCCATTAACAGCCATTAGTGTTTTGCAACAGCAAAAAGCAAATTACTCTTCTCCATCTGGCTCGCTGAGCTTGTGAGGTTGGCTGAAGGAGGACCTGGAGGATGGGACCTGCCCTTCCGGAGGTAATTTGGACTCAGTGACTAAAGCAGTAACACAGACCGATTTGTCTTTGTGTGGTAGCAGTGCCCAATTTGTATGAGCAGGTCTTACAGAATGAAAAATGGTTTATTCTCATTTTAGTAGAAAAATTCCCTCTTCTCATCAGTCTTTTGTAACACTGTTACAGACCTTCAGGAGATAAAGCTGGGCTAACAGCACCAGGTGGAAGTCCTTCAGAGTAAAGAAATAAGTTCCAGTGGCTTTTTGATTAAATTCTTATGAACTGAAACGAAAAATAATAGTTTCCTGATACCTTTATATCAGTAATGGCTCTACTGGTTATGGGAAGGATATTCCTGTTAGAAACATTTCTGCAGGTCTACTCTATGGAACTCATTTTACCTCTCCACCACTACTCCCAAATATGAGAGAGCCAGCCTAGATTATTCAAGCATTTTCGATTTTAAAAATGAGACCTTACAGAGTTTCAGCTACTGAGCCAGCTCATAAATCCAGTATTTTAGGTGGCAGCCCTTGGCAGGTAACAACCACCCCATTAAATCATGCTCGACAAGAAACTGTCATTTCAGTGAATCATGAGAATTACTAATTCTATTATAATGTGTGCGTGTGTGAGGAAGGTAATTCAGGAGGAGTTTTAGTTCCATCTTTATGGCCTCCTTCAGAAGATTATGATCCTGGCTGCCTTTCCCTGTTGTCCATCCAATTTCCAGAGTGAATGTTAAAAGTTTCAACAGCGGCAGTTAATAAAGATAAGCAAAGTATAAACCTTTGGAAAACTCATTCCTGTTTTGCTGTTCCCCTGGTTGCTGGCATTAACATCCCCCCTCCCTCTCTGAGCATGCATTTACAAATGGGATGCAAAACAGAGGTCCCAGGGCTGTGGTACCTTCATGGTCTTGCACAAAACAGGCACATTTGGAGGTGGTTCAGGAAAATCAGATGATCACCCAAAAAGGGAACTGGCTCACCTGCATGCCTGATTTGTTGCACACCCAGGAGATGAGCTCTTGCTTACACATGAGCTCTCTGTATTATTTACCGAGGAAAGTAAGCCAGGACTACATTAAATTCAAAGCCTTTTTATTTTTTTTCCTAATGCATACGATCACAAAAATGACAGTTAATTAGAGAACAAGCACTGTTAACTATCAACTGAAATTCTCACACTCCAGTGGCTAAAATATTCAAACGTCAATCTGCCCTAAAAAGAAATTCAAGAGCAAAGTTCTGTCTGAACACTACACACAGAGCAAAGTTTTTGGTAGGTTCTGATTACAAATATTTAATTTTACACTCAATTGTTTGGTGAGAGATATGTCTGTAACTTCTATTTGACCTTTGTAATTCTGAGAGATATAAATGCATGTGAAAGATTGGAGAAACTTTGCCATCTCACCATTACCCATAAAATACACAAGACTTCTCCCAGATCAAATACATTTGCACTTTTAAGAGACACTAAATGGATGCAGACAGATTTGATGTATTAATCCACCTGAAATAATACACGTTACATAATTCAGTACTAGCACATTTAATGGGAAACTGCACAAGTCCAAAGTGTTGGTAATTTCAGGCCCATAATTTTAAAGTACCTGATTTAATTCAATGTAAAGGAAGAGATAAAAAGCAAATTTGTTCTTTCCTACACTGATGAAATAGTACTTCAAGGTGCAATAAAGAAAAAATTTGGCTCCATTCAGTGCAGTCTGTGTTTGGAAATGGCATACGCTGTTCTCAATTCATAAAATCATGCATGTGTTTAGGTACTAAAGAAGAAGTGGATGCTGGGTTTTGTCACCAGTGTTTGTGAAACAACTATCTATTTTTGCATTAGCAGATGTAAATTGCTGGAGGCAACTATTAAGCACAAGTAAACGTGTTGCCTTTTAAACACTGTCACTGCTATAACAGACCAATGGCATGATTGGCCAATGGCTCCATATGGCCAATGGAGCTTTCTTGGATTTTTAAAATCCATTTTCAAAGTATTGCTCTTTATGTCCTGTGTTTTTACCTATGTGGTCCCTTGGCACATATATACAGCCCAGTTTAAACAGTGGGGCAGGGAGTTGTTCTCTGGTACATTTTGCTGTGTATTTCTGCTAACTCCCCCTCACCCCTGCTTGTGAGACACATAACTACCATTTTACTTCCCCTCATAACAAACCAGAAGATGATCAGAATAACATGTGATTGGGCCATACAGAGATTAAGGACATGCCTGCACTTCACAGTGGAGCATGGTAAAACCAGTTTTAGGGAATCTGTGCTTGTGTCTAATAAGCTGCCACAAGCAGTTTGGCCCAATACATGGTGCTGTGTCAAAACACAACTCAGGTCCAAAGAATCACGGGTAATTAGAGGTACTTACCCTGGCACAGCTATTTTGCCCCTGGTTTTGGAGCTGACTTGCAGCCTCCCCATAGGCTTGCTCAGAACAATGTGCCGAATTTCCTGCTCAAGGTCATACCAGAAATCAATGGCAGAGGCATGAAAAGAGCCCAGCTGTCTTTAATTAATCCCAGTCACCAGATGTTCTCCTTCCCATGCACAACCACCTCCTTTTTTCAGCACACATAAGGAGTTGGAGAAGCTGCACAGTTTGTTACACAGGCAGAGAAAATCAGCACAGGCAAAACTAAATCACCAGAGCATCAATCCACCAGAAAATTGTCCTGGTCCAGGACTATGGAAAATCTGGCCCTTTGCCTCTATCACCATGATGGACCTGCACAAATAAGTTACACCTGTATTAAACAGTGGAGAATTTTGTTTAATAAATGCAGTTTTTACTTGACTATGCACATCCACATTTGCTGGTGCCAGAGCTCTGAGGGGCAGCCCCTGCTCAGGGTGGCACAGCAATAAATTTTAAGTTTCCCCAGTCACTGCTGAGTCTCCACTGGAGATCCTTCACTTCTCTGGCCAGCAGCAGGATCTGACTCTTAATACATGAACTAGTGACACTTAATGCCTAGAAGGAGAAATCCAGTTATCTGCAGCCACTAAAATAACACTGTGCAGCTTGTCATACTCAGTCCAATTTGTTCCACAGTCTCTCAGAGACACCAGGAAAATACTCCATTCTCCAGTTCAGCAAACTTCATCTACAGTATATTGCTTCCTAAACAGTTGCTACAGTGGTAAAGAAAAAGAATAGAGGCTTAAAACAAAACTACAGGCTTTCCACCATGACTGCCCATAAATTATGTTACTGAATTTAAATCTAAAGCCATTTTCTCTTTGAGATAATTGCCATTTTTTCTGTTTTCTCAAGCTGCTTGCTTTGGTACAATTGTGCACTGATTTATACTTGCTTTTGACTTCACTTGCTTAGGTGTAAGTGATGGAAAAAATGGCTCTAAATTTTGCTGCTTTAAACATTCCTTGAATCCATAGATAACATAGACAGACTGACTTTCCAAGTTATTGTCATCTTTGTTTCCCCAAAATCACAGTAGTTGAAACCATTATGCTTTTTTTTTTCCATGCACAAACAAAATTCATATCCTTTCAGCTTAAATTATTTTTAGATGGTGAGATGCAGGAGTAAATACAATGACAAAGCACAGTGGGTTTCTTTTAATACATTTGGAGCAAAACCAAGATGGAGCTGTTTGCAGCACACAGCAGACTCCCAGAAAATTGCACTCACAGTAGATGGCAGATGTAATAAATTTCCATGCCTCCAGCCAGAACATCCAAGCTCTGATTTCTCTGCCCCAAACCAGCAGAGTAAGAGGGAGTTCTGATGAAAGGCTCTTTTTGGGACTGTTTTTCTTCAATTCATTGCCACTGACAAAGAATTCCTCCTGATCTTGTAAAAGCTCTTTGTGGGAAGTTTGTTTGGCAGCTGCTGGCACAGGGGTGAAGCAAGAATCACTCTCCCATTCCTCAAAAACACCTCAGGGCTCTCATGAGCAGCACCAGGACTTTCTGAAGACACTGTGAAGATAACAGAGCACTTCCAAGGGTGATTACCACAGCAAGAGTGAACTGGATGAACACTCAGGAAGAAATGACCAAAGGAGCCATCCAATTTTCCTTTTGAGTATTTTGTTTCATAAATCTTCAGACAAGCCATCACTTTTTCCATTTCAGAAATCAAATCTCAACTTGATTCTTTTGCCAGTAACAAAACAAAAGATGCTCTATGTCTGCCCACAGAGCCCATCACATGGCCTGCAGTTATGCCATCTTTTCTGGCTGCTGAGACTGAAAAAGGAAGAATTAGAGCACAGAAGAAATGCTTTTGATGATGTGCAAGCCCCAGAAGGATCCAGACCACACTAATTTAAGCTCTCTGTGCTTACAAGGAACAGCTCTTACTGTGGGTAGTTACAAACTAGAAGAAAGGGTTTCTTCAGTGGGAAGAATTTAACAGCTTCTTCCCTGACGGGTCTTTTAAAGTCATGTTAAGGAAAAGGAAAAATCAATAAATACACTTGTTGGAGGAGGAATTCTGAAGCTGTGGTCCCACTGAGGCCAGTCCTGCCCCAGGGAGCTTAGAGATGGACCCAAGCTAAGGACTGATCTCAGGAATACAGTGAGGTTTGACTTCACCCATGAAGTCATTTTAAAAAAGTAAATAAATTTGAATGTTCCCTATTGTGACTGGATGCATGGGTTTGGGGAACTTGCAGTGTTCCTGACTGCAAGTCTGGAGAGTGGATCTTCACCTGACATCAGTCATACTCTTTGTGTGACAGCCTTTCCTTTATTACTAAAACTGCCTGTACTGCTCCTTACAGTGCTGATCCCATTATAAGTATTTCAAACCCATTTGTTTGGCTCATTGTTTTTTTAACTGGATGGAAACACGGAAAAAATACCTAAACCCACAAGAAACCAAGCTTTCCACACTGTTACAGAGCCCAGTGCTGAGCTGCAAGCCTTGCATCTGCCTGCCTGGGGTGGATTCCTCAAGCCCTCCACATTAGCAGGCAGCAAATGTCCCCTGAATGTCCCACCTGGCATAGCTGCTCGATGCTTTCTAATCCTCCTGGAATAGCATTTTCCAGACAACTCCTTTCACACACTGAACAGTCTCTGTATATTTGAAAAATGAAGTCAAATTAGTTTGACATCTCCTGCAAGAAACCTTTATCATCAAAACTTGGCAGAAGAAAAAGACAGGACTTGTTCCTGATCTAATGGTTTCCCTCCCTCTTCAGGTAAATTCTTACACTGGGAGACATTTGCCTCTCAGAGCTGATTTTCCCTCCATACTGAGCTAATTCTGTGCAAAAAACATCCAGCACAGCATTGCATAATAAAGGAGAAAATGTCAGTTTTCTCCCCTATCCGAGCTGTGCTGAAGGCAGACAAGTTTACAGCAGCTCTTTCCTCTGCACCTCTCCGAGTACCTCCCTGATTTATGGCACAAAGAAGCTCCAAGTCAGAGCTGATTTAACTCACTCTGCTCTGGCAAAGCTGCAGGAGCTCTGGCAGCAGCTGGAGCTGCAGAGCTGTAACCAGGGCTGCTGTTACTCATCTATATTTCTGATATTTCCATGCATTAAAGTTGTTTCCTGCTGGGCACATCTGCTGCAGTTATGGCCTCATTCTACCACCGTGGAGAAGACATGACTGTGTTTTCCTGAGCAGGAACTACTAAACTCTGACTATGAGAAAAGGCAGAACATGTGGCCTTAGAATGAGAGGGGTCTTCTTGGGAAACCTCACCCCAGTGAACTCACAGCAGCTGCTGAGGGAATTTTGACTGGTGGGTTTTGCTATGTAGTCCAGCTTAGGAGCAAAGAGTAAGGTGACATGAAAATGAGAGAAATTTATGGGTTTCCACAAGTGATTATAAAGTTTTCCTAGACAGCTCAGTTACATAGGGACATCTACTGATGGATACCTTTAATCCTGTAGACTGGAAGGAAATTTTCTGGAGGCTACATATTACCCATTTTTTACAGAAGAGTTGTGCCTCAAGCAGAAGGAACAAAACAGATCTTGTGATTAACCTGCTGGTAATTTCATGAGGAAAGCACAACTCTTGCTACAGACTCTTGTCAGGAGTTTGCCACATGCCTCATTTTACCACCTATAACCTGACAACTGGAATTCTCCCATGTACCATTGTCAGTGAGGATGGCAACATCCACACTGGACAGGTGTCGCTGTTGTGCGCAGAATGAGGAGACGAGACTCGGAGAAATTCTCATAGAATCAGAAGGCTATCTCTTTATTAAAACAATCCATTCTTTTTATAGAGTCTTTCGCTAACAGCTACTTGATTGGTTAAATGACATGACGCCTCTCTACCACCACTGGATGTGCATATTGCACACACAAGGAAATGGCAAACTAAAGTGAACAAACAGCACATGTTATTTTGAGAATGAGAAATGCTTACAAAACTGTCTATCAGTCTTTTCCTGAGAACATGATGCCTACAAGGCTGTTCTCTTCAGAGGAAAAATGTTTTTCCTTGGGAAAGCTCGAGCTGCTGATGGATTTCTCAAAATCCACCAAATGTCAGCCCCACAGACAGGAACTATTTTTTATTTGTGATGATATCACACTGTGCTCGAGGATGTCCCAGCTTTGGTTTGGTCTGTGGCCTCAAGAGATAATTCAGCTCCTCCAAGGATGACCTTGTCTTCAACACCCCAATTTTCTCCTTATCTCAGCAGCATGTTTAAAAGTAACATTTGTGTACTTGGTTGAAGTGTTATAGGAATTCTTTTATTACTTCTAAGCCCAGCTATTTGCAGTTCAGAAGCTTCTCTTACATTAAAAGGCTTTGACAAAGTAATGTGGAATTTCTGGAGTAGGTTCCAACAACACAGTTTCTTCTTTTCATCTTCTGTTTCAAGGAAGAGTGATAGCAAAAGTTAAATGTTTTTAGTTACTGCTGTTTGAGGGATTAAGGCTTGAATTTCTAATTTGAAGAGAAATTCTCAACGGAGATGCAATATTTGTCTTTGTTAAAGACAAGGTGCCCCTGAAATTGCAATCTGATTCTCTTCAGAAGTCTTAAATTTTAGGAAATTATAGCTTTTTACCTTAAAAAAAAAAAAAAAAAAAAAAAGTAGTTTTATGATACCAGATGTGACTACCACAGGATGCACGTATATTTCAAATAAAAAAGGTAACCCCTATAACCTTCAAGCAAGGCACTTCTTCCAGCCACCATTAGCTTCCTAATAAAGCATCTGTTGATGTTATTTCATGGCTAGCTCCCCTCATAGCATGAAAATCCTGTTATATGCAGTTGTTCTCCCTATTCTCAAACCAAATCCTTTCCACTTCCAGGTCATCCTGGAATTCTGCTGTGTAGCAAAATGGATTGTGGGGATAATTATGAGGCAGACATTTAGAAACAGTCTTAAGTCTCCCAGACATCATCTGCACAAGGAAACACCATTCTGCAGCATCATAATGCCAAAGGACTTCCTCTCTTCCTCCCCCAGTGCCCAGAAAAAACAGATTTCTTCCTGCAGACTCCTGTATGTGTCGTGAAGATGAGCAAAATGTTTTCCATCAGGCTACAAGGGGTGATGTCCCATCACCACCTCAGCTTCTACACAGAAAACCAGCAGTGAAGCTTGAGTTTTTCACCTGAAGAAGCTCAGAGCTGTGTCCTTCGGCCCAGCTGTACCCTGAGCCTTGGCTGAGCTGCAGAACAACAACCACGAAATCCCCAGAAGCAGAGACCTCCCTGGCCCCCTCGTGAAGGGTGGCCTGATCTCAAAGGCTGCAATTACAGCTCAACATGACTAATCATCACCATGGCAGACCTTGAGACTCACAAACCTATCAGACTCATCATCTGTCACCCAAACAAAACGCCAGTGACCTACAGGCAGAGCTCCCCTCACCCAGCAGGTTAACTCATTATAAAATAGTTGCACCCAGTCTGATGGTTGCAATTAACTCATGGGACTGTCAGAGCTTTCAAAAACATAAGTCAGGCTAGAAAGAAAGGAAATGACAGAAAACAACAAGACCCCAGACATTTCAAATGGGAAAAAAGTGTTTCAGCCTTATTCACAATAAAATAGTTTATGTCTGGAAAGCACTGTGACTATTTATATTAAATGTTGTGTTAAACTCTGTATAAAGCACCTGCTCCAGGCCATAGCAGCTTGCATCCTAAATTGGGCAAAGGTGGTGTTGTCACCCTCATTTTACAGATGCAAAATATAGTCACAGAGATTAGAGGTGATTTTACAAAACAAGCACGACAAACACATGAACTGAATTTAAGTTCAGATGGTATATGGGAATGTTTTAACTGAAAGCCTTCCCTTTCCTGTCAGTGAATTTCCCAAATGCATACACATAAATTCCTGTGGCTTTCACTGGATTAACAGATTTGGATTCCTTCTGCTTCTACCAAATTACATAGGCTTCCCACTTACAAGAAAATCCACCAAGAAATCTTAGAAGTTATTTCTCCCTCTTTCAATTTCCTTAAGGGAATCTAACTCCAGGCATCAAATACAAAGGCAGTTCTTCTGGGGACTTTCAAAGTTGCTTTCAAGTCTGCTGCTCTTTGTGCTGAAGTCACAGGCTGAATTACTGCTGGCACGGGAGGATGGGCAGAGCCTGGATCTGGGCAGTGTGGAGGTGTCCTCAGGAAGAAGCCACAGGCACTTTCTCAGCACAGAGCAGGCAGGATGCAGACAGGAGGCTCCTTGCCCTCAGCTGAAAGATTGTCTCACAGCCTTACTCCTTCTCTGGGATGTGGTTTGTTTTATTTTGGTGGGGTATTTCAGTTTTCCTGGCAGGCAGACTCCAGAGAGTGGCTGATTTCCACTGCCCCAACAGCATATTCTGAGAATCATGTCTCTACTGTGGCTGTTTGCACCATGGAAGCAGCAGATAAGAATTACAGAATGGAAATTAGATGAATCCTATGTTGGTTTTTTTCTGAGTACAAGGAAGTAGCAGCTCTGCCTTCATTTGGTCCCACTGATATTGGGTAAGGTGGTTGGAGAGCCTGGACTGCTTTTGAGGGACTCCACTGCAAGGCATCACAGGTCTGCTGGAGCAGGAAGTTTATAGAGCAGGCTCTCCATGCTAAGTAAAATTATAACAACAGCTGACATTCTGCCTCTAGCACAACCTAAAACGAAGTCTCCTAAACTAATGCTTCAGAGGGCAGCAGAATAAATAAACCCCTTAGCAATATGTCTAGCCAACCATACAATGCTTTACATGAAGAAAAACATCTTTCCTGAGCCCAATAGGAAATCATTTCGTGCCCTGAAGCATGAGATTTGTTTACCCTTAACTTAACATGCATAATACTAGTTCTGTCTTTTTGCAATAAAATTATCCATTCTCTTTATAAATCTGGCTCTTCAGATTCCCCTGAAGAAGCTTATGGCATATGCCGGAGAAATAAACCACTGGAATGAAACTGTGAGGGAAATTACTGCTATTCCTCCTAAACTATTGCAATATCTATAGAGGTTGGACAAAAGTTCACATACAGGCGAGCACTCAGCAGTATTTTGCTGCTATGAGTGGCACATTAAAGTGTTGGCTAAATAACAAGATATATTTCATATTTAATTCTCCTTGAAGTGCAAATCAGAAAGAAAACTGAAAACATGGGTGTTTTTCTTCTCATATTCAACACAATTTTGGAGGCTGAGGTTAGAAATACCATGGCAATGGTTAGGCTGAGGTTAGAAATACCATGGACACTTCAGACAGACACCAATCCTTGGTTTAGGGGGACACCCCACCGGGGACCATCGTCTTGTGGGGTGGGTCAGATTCCATTGCACATTTTAAAGACCTATATTTTCATAGAGGAGACATTGCTTCTACAGAACAACTGTGGCCTTCCACTACAAGATTCCTTTCCAGAAGTATGGATTTACACCCAAAAATTAATTTTTCTGAAATCAAAAGTCATGTGCTCATTTTCTCTTTGAGAAGCTGCTTGCAGAGGTGAAAAGAGAACCCTTTTGAAGGCTCTCTATGGAGAAACATCTCTATGAAAACATCATTCCAGAGAGGATGAGTGCTACTAATGCATAGCTGATATACCTGTCAGTATTGACAAGAATAATATTTGCTGAAGGCAAATATCTCTCATATTCACATGCAAACAGCAGTGCAAGAGAGTAAATAGTGTGGTCAGAGCAGCACAGCTTGTTTTTTTCCTTTCTTGTAGCTGTTGATGTGCTGTGGCTGGGTATCTCCACTACATCCCTGGTATTCAGTCTTGCAAGAACTTGTTGCAGTTCCCACTTGTTGCAATTCCCAATGACATAATTTCCATTACAAATACAGAGTGTACTGTAGAAAGACACCCCCAAAAAGTTAACTAATCATCAGTTGAGGTAATGCAGAGACAGTGGGGTTCACAAGGACTGTTGCATCCTGCTAAGGTTAAACTCCCCAGGCTCCTCTTCACAGTTAATGAAGAACAATTGGCCCTCACAAGATAAGTCTGAGGAGCTAAATTAGGCTCTTGCTCTGAGGTGCAGGATCTTGATCATAGGGCCCAGATACATCACGTGCAGTGAACAAGCTCTGCAGTAGAGACATTCTCTCCCCATCTAGGTTTTGTGTCCTACCTTAAACCTTTGTTATAGAATTTATCCCCTAGCAATAATGAATTTTTGATATTGGCTGTCCTTCTCTGAAATTTCTTTTCTTCAGTACTGGCAAGGAGTGAGATTCAGCAGAATGACTGAATAGCCTTCACTTTGCTCAGTTCACTCACCAAGTTCTGACCTGGATATAATTCAGAGTATATAAACTTGTGAGTCTGGGTCCTACATTGACTGTGACCTTCAGGCCATTTCAGGAAGTGTTTTAGGACACTTGAATTGGGTGTTTTTTCTTGCCTATTGCAAGCCAACACCAGTGCTTCTACCTTTTTTGGGTGGGGTTAAATTTTATTTTTAATTACTTTTCATCTGGTTGGGCTGGACTGAACTGCCCACACAAACACCTGGGTGCCAGCACTGGTAGAGGGCAGGTGATGGCTCAGTAGCAGCTTGTGTTTAGAGCACCCTAAAGCAGTTAAGAAACTTGCAGCATCAGGTACTGGAAGTCAGATAATATCACTATCCTCCTTCTTTCTTTACTGTCATGATCATTTGGATCACTGTATCCTTAAACCAGTCTCCACCAGTCATTCTGCTGAATCTCACTCCTTGCCAGTACTGAAGAAAAGAAATTTCAGAGAAGGACAGCCAATATCAAAAATTCATTATTGCTAGGGGATAAATTCTATAACAAAGGTTTAAGGTAGGACACAAAACCTAGATGGGGAGAGAATGTCTCTACTGCAGAGCTTGTGCACTGGGAAAGCCAGATAAAGGATGGGAGAAGAACACCTTATTGTTCGTTCAACACAGGGCAAATTATTGGCTTACCTTCCTGTCCATGTCAGCTTTTACAACAAAGCCCAGCCAACCAAAACCATACAAAAAACTACTCTCATGCAAAAATTTTTGTTAGAAGTGTTTGTATGTTTATCCCACTACAAATCAGCAAGATCACAGCTGAGCTATCACAGCCAACCAACCCAAATCACAGCTCAGCCACTCACAGGCACCTCAAAAGAGGAAATAAAGATGATTTTCAAAGAATAAGTCATCTAATTAATTCAAGGTTGTTATATTATGTAAATATATATCAGAGAAGAAAAAAGCCTTAAACTTGTTAACATTCACTCATGCAAATATTGACACCCAATAGGAGTACTCTCCTGAGAAAGGGTAAGTGTGCACCTGACTCTCTGTGGACTTTGGGCTTAGATTTCTTGAATAAATAGCTTTCTGAGAATTATGCATTTTGTTATATATTGTATAATCGGTAGGAATACTGATACAATAAATGAATATTACTGAAATACTGATTTTATAAGATATTCGAATGGTCTCCTATTACAGGTGACAGATAAGACAGATACTCATAAAATGAACTCAGGAAACAGGACAAACAGTCACATTATAACAAATATTATTTGTTCCTTTAAGAAATCAAGTTTCTTAAAAACAAAGGCTGGTTAATATTTTATATTTGCAAACATCTTTTCCCACTAATGCCCTAAGGCATTTTGAAAGCTACATGCAGACAACATCTTAAGGGCAATCCCTCCTCCTGTACACCCCAGCTGCAAAGTTCTCAGCTGAGTACCCAGCTGCCTCCCACACATTGGCAGCCCCTTTGTGAGGCAAGAAATAAACCCATTAAATTTCATCTAAATACTACTGCTGACACCCAGGCTAATTCCAAATTTAAAGCCCGGTCAAAAAACCTAATAACTGCTCCTGCTGAAATGAAAGAAAAGCAGGAGGAGTGGATGTGCTGGTGTCTGCACTGGAGTGCACACATGGATATTCAAAGGGATGCTTGGGAACCACTGCAGGAGAGAAAGTTTGGAGAGGAGGCAGAGACACACATTCAAGCTTTACATTTGCTAGACTGGGACACCTTCCACTGTCCCAGATTGCTCCAGCCTGGCCTTGGACACTTCCAGGGATGGGGCAGCCACAGCTTTTCTGGGCAATCTGTGCCAGGGCATCCCCACCCTTACGGGGAAGAATTTCTACCCAGTATCCCATCTAACCCTGCCCTCTGACAATTTAAAACCATTCCCCCCGTCATGTCACTCCGTCTTTGTCCAAAGTCCTTTTCCAGCTCACCTTGAGCACTTTTAGGCACTGTAAGGGGCTCTAAAGTTTCCCCGGAGTCTTTTCTTCTCCAGGTGAGCATCCCCAGCTCATCCTGCCTCCACAGGTGCTCCAGCCCTCTGAGCATCTTCTGTTTGCAAACAAAGCACCACTAGAGGACAGTGGAAGCTCAAAAATTCGCGGCAGAACCCATGGCGCTGGGAAATAAACTGGAGATTTGGAGAGATTTGCTGCAGGAAATTCAGTCTGTAAATACCTGCCCACGCCTGTCTCATCTCGCAGTGCTCCCGAGTGCAGCAGGTACATCCAGCCAGAGATTCCTGGGGGGAACTCGAAGGGCATGTAAAACGGGCTGAGATTAATCGAAATTCACTGCTGGGGAGCTGCCCCCCCCAGTCCATCAACAAGCAGCAGTAGCAACCACTGCAGTCAGTGTTTAGAGCCTGATGGGTGTGCCATACCGAAATGTAATTGTTGTGACTCAGAAAAAAAATTAATCAGCTAGCAAAAGAGGTGGCAGCTGTTTCTCTGATTCCATTTACCTCCAATTTCTAGTGTTTACCTAATATCTTAGGAGCATTTCCAAACACAGCTAAGAATACCCCAGCTAAGAACACCCTAGTGTTTCGGTGACTGGTAAGTAAAAGTAGGATTAATTTTATATGACCAACTCTACCATTTCTTGCTAAACAGCAGGGATACAGATAGAGGGAAAGAAAACCCAAAAAAACAAAAACCAAAAAAAAAAAA